>JARYZH020000372.1:0-269500 GCA_030021035.2 Notholithocarpus densiflorus
ATTCCACACTCTAATACTTATGGAATGCCATGAAAACAATGACTTGGAGGGATTGAGATAAAGGTTACTCTAGTAAGACAGACATTCAAAGATGAACTGACGCATTGATTCGTGCTTTAACTTGGTCTGGGGTAAGAAAGTTTTTTGGTAATAACTTAGCCTTGTAATACATGTTGTAATGTTTTATTAATAAACTATCCACCTAGCTTGAACACTTGCATATAAATAGGTCATTTTTTTTGTCTCAAATAGGTCAGGGAGCTGAGTGGCACAAAGAAGAATATGTAAGAACCAATGATCAATCTTTTCCTGTCACCTTGGATTTGGGTTCATAACTACTGGAATCCTTATTCTGCCTCCACCATTATCTTTTGTGTACTTGCTTTACGTTCTTCTCTAAGCCATTCCTCATGGATTCATCTCATGATGGCAAATTGGCAATGCAACTACTTCTTGAATTTAGGTAAAGGGAATACAGGACAACACTTTTAAGAATTGAGCCATGACTTGAATGACAAATAATCTTATATTTGTTAACCTTACCATGAAAAAGACTCCATACTTCGTAGCAAATATAGAGGATTATTTTCCAAGTAAAAAAACCTTCCAAACGATACGAGTAAAACATGACTTGTATGCCCTCAGATTCATTGTGTGTTCTTATGCACAAACAAATTTTCATCTTTTTCATTCTTACATGATGAGAATAGCAATTGAATCATGAGTTTTTCCCTGCCTTGGTGTGTTAGAGATAGTGGCTTATATTCTGAATGACAAGTAACACTGGTTAGTTTCAAGTTTAGAGGCCTTATGGACGAAGTGTACGGAGAGTAGCATAGCCACGAAAAGTCATTGTAATTTCACATTTGAAAATTTTCAATGTATGGGATTAAGGTTTCTTTATAGGTACTATAAAGTTATTGTAAACCTCTTTATCTTCTAATAGTGAATTTTCTACTGCTCGCTCCCTTGGATATAGGTACTTTGCCGAACTATATAAATTTGTGTTATTTTTTTATTTACGAATATTGCTAAGGTATAAGATCTTCAAAAAATTGCTGATAGGCTGGCCTAGAGTATCACAATTCCTTCCCTACAATTAGTTTTTTTTTTTGGGATAAAATACAATTAGATTATTTGTGCCGCTGTAAAATCAAATGTGAAGAAACAGCAGTATACATCAAAAGCACACAGAAGATATTGCCACCTAAAGGGGTGGAAAAAACATTGAAGAATTTGAAGTCAAGAAGTTTCTTACACATGAAAGTCAGGAAACTAAACGATGGGATTTTTTTTCTTCTTAAATGTGTAAATAGAAAATGGGGTTGCCAACTAAAACCACTATAGACATCCACCATGTCATATACACTTTATCCTTCCTATCAGAATATAGGAGAACCAAAATGAAATAATTTTTTTTTAATAAAAAGACAAATAACTTTATTAAAATGAAGATAAATTTAATATATTTTGAGCTATAACCGACTCAATGATATTTGAATCCTCTTCTGTCTAAAATGAAAATAAGGTTGAATCCAAGCCAAGGAGGACGGATCTTAAGGGGACCACTTTCTTAACGAAGAAGATTGGAATAATGCGTAGAATCCTCATTATTCATTGCCCTGTGATTGAAATCCAACAATTGAGTATTGTGAGGGTGACACGTACGTCTGAAGTCAAACGGAACAAAATTTATAGGTGATGGTGGTGTAAAACTGTAAAAGCGTTGATTGACATTGGGCGATATTAGCATTGGAAAAAATGATCTCATTAAAAAGGGATCAAATAAAAGGTGAATAGGTGCCAAAAATTATATTGTTTCCTATTGACTTCATTATTGAAAATATCTCTTTCATTTGCCAAGTGATTAATATCTTTTTTTTTAAATGACAGGTAGGTCATGTAGCTAGAACTTACCAGTTTTTTTTTTTTTTTTTTTTTTTGTAATAACATATATTTTAATTATATCTAAATATATGTGTACAAGTTCTTATATTTTCAAAATATCAATATAAACAATTTTATTTAATATTAGTAAATTAGTATTAATTCATCGATTTAATATATTTATATTTGTGTAGGTTTAGAGCATAAAGTAGTGATCCTAATGTTTAATAAAGGTTGTAAAGCTATAAGTGTGCTTTGATCAATTAGTTTCTATTGTTATTTACTTTAAAATTTATTTTATTCTAGTTAAATTTATGTTACCAAAACTTGAATACAAAATTAATTAGTAGTTTTGCATCATAAAAAGTATGAAATATATATTTAAAATGAAATTAATTATAAAATCAAGAGTTAAAGAAATATTATTTAATTAATATTTAAATATAAAGAAAGTCCCCACTTAAAATTATCGCTTTAGGCTCCAAAATACATTGAGCCAACCCTGGTACCAGTCAATTATAAACCAATAATGCATATTTTTTATTATTATAAAAAAGTAGTAATATTTTTGCAATAATTCATGGGTTTGCATCTATAAATTCCTTGTTGTTGTGCATGTCTTTTTTAAAAAAAAAGAAAAAAGAAAAAGGATTGACTCAATACAATTTGAAGCTTAAAGCAATAATTTTAAAAAGGGATTAATTAATTAAAAAAATATTTAATTAATAATATTACATCTTAATACAGTATTTAAATACTTTGTTTTTTCTAGATATACAAGATTACTAATTAAGTTTTTCTATTTAAATATTACTAACTCGTTATTTTCTGAGTAAAATTGTTAAATCAAATAATTTAAAATAGTATTTTATCCATTATAAATTTTTTGAAAAGTTATTTATGCCGAAACAATTATTGGGATGAAGCCTTTTTTCTATTGATAAGGGACTATTTTGGGACTTTTTTCTTTTTATTGGGATATTGGTCTTTTCAGTGGAAGCCTTCGGCCTAGGCTTAGAGGCCGCCCTAATGAGAAAGTATCTCTTTTAGAAGTATTACAAGTTTAGGGCTCGTTTGTTACCATTATTTAAACAACAGTTTTCAGTGTTTAAATAATATTACACGTATTTTTACACAATTTTTCACCCATACGTATTTTCAAAAAATACAAATAACATTATTAGAATAACATTACCAAACAGGCCCTTAGTGTTCAAAGAGATCAACATTACTTCTAAAATTGGCTCAATCAACCTAGGTGTTGTTTTCAGAGATACTGTTGAAGCCAGGTTGGGAGCGGTGGTTCACAACTATCAAGGACAGATCTTAGCTTCCTTATCCAAGAAAGTCAGGTTACCACCCTCCACAGATGTTGTCGAAGCTTTGGCTGCAGCTAAACTATCCTCTTTGCTCATGACTATAATTTTTCTTCTATTATCCTTGAGGGGGATCTTGAAGTTGTTATCAAGGCTCTGAGAAGTGAAGATGAGTCTTTTGCTACCTTTGGTCATTTACTTTCTTCCATTAAACCTACTAAAGATTCCTTCCGTGTTATCTCTTTTTTCTCATAGTTGTAGAACATGCAATGCTATGGCACATAATCTAGCTAACACATGTGAGACATGTTAGTGATTTTTTAGTATGGATGGAGGATATTCCTTTACACCCCATAATGTACTTCTTCTTATTATGGCTAATTTTTTAATGAAAGTTTGAGGTATTTCTTCTATTTAAAAAAAAAAAAAAAAAAAAAAAAAAAAAAAAAAAAACCTAGGTTCAAAAAGTAGAAGGAAGTCAAGCCCAAAATTCACTCTTGTTAAATAATAGAAGCTAATGGTATACTTTGAAAAGAAACCTCTCTCTCTCTCTCTCTCTCTCTCTCTCTCTCTATATATATATATATATATATTTATATCAACAAAATATGTTCTTTACATCCCAAAAGAAGTGCATACTCTTCAATCCAAATTCAAAACAACATAGTTCAATAAAAATATAACATCTATAAAACTCACCAAATAATAAATATAACATAGTTTATGTCTTTCTTATTTTCTTTTTAAGTTTAAAAAATATAGGTTGGATATAAAAGGTATTTGACAAATTTAAAATAAAAATAAATATTTATTTGTTATATGAGTTAAACAAGTTGTGGTAAAGGGTCATTTCGAGTTGACACGTATAAATTGGCATGTCCAATGTATCAATTTGTGAGAGATCACGCCCTCGGTCAAGGAAGTTCAATTGATTACATTTTCCCTTTACATTAAGGTTTTTATAATAGAGTCACCATTTATTTAATTATTATTGGAAAAAAATCACAATTGAAAAATTCATCATTTTATTGATTTGAGAGTGAATATCCATTGTTCATAGGAAATTACATGGCTTTAGTCCCAAATACATTCTAAGATAAAGTACATGACTTTATTTCCTAGTTACAATCTAGAAATTGAAAATTAGATGGATAAGCAATTAATTTACTAATTCTTGATTTAAGCTCGGAGGTTATGTTATAAGATGGGAAGGTGTTAGGCACTACCTTGCCTGGTGAAACAAGTCTTCTAGACTATGGTGGCCAATGCTCATGTCATATCATTCAATTAATAAATATATTATCAATCAATTGCATATTTATTACTTTAATTTAAATTAACATGTTACTTGCTTGAATTTTTTTTTTTTTTTTTGATAGGGAATGCATAATCTTTTCATTACTAAGAAAACATAAAATTTACATCATGGATGAGGGCTTGCTTAGCAAAGCAATGATCCTCTTCAACCCATACAATGTCATTAACAATGCTGTAAGCATTTTTTGCTACTAAGTGAGCTGGCATATTCCCTTGCCTCTTGACATGGGAAAACTGAATTTGTGTAAACCCCATACATAACTCTAGGACACCCTGAATAACAAAAGCCACAGCTGAGGGAGGAGATGAAGAACTTGCCAAAGCATTTACCAATACCTGTGAATCTCCCTCCAGCACCACATCAGTAAAACCACGGCTCAGGGCAAAGAGAATTCCTGCTTCAAATGCCTTTGATTCAGCTTCAAGTGGACCGAGAGGAGCTTCCAATTTTCTGCATAAAACCGTTGCAACCTGCCCCAAGCTGTCACGGATTACAATCCCGATACCCGTTGATCTTATATCCTTGAAAGTGGCAACATCAACATTTACTTTGCATAATCCCGATAGAGGTGGAGACCAATTCATCTTCTAGACTATAGTGCTGGAAAGCTCATCACCCTCATTAGTCGCAAGAAACTCAGCCCAGTACTGCATTGCGCCAAACACCAGCTGCTTCCCAGATTTCATCACACCATTAAGACGCCATTCATTTCAACTGTGCCATAACTTCCATGCTACCATAACCAGCGGAGAAACACAATCCAAATTCACATTTTCAGTCAACAGCATCTGCCACAAGATGTCCATAAAAGAGATATCATCCCTTCTATCTAAGCTTAGGACCAACTTAGAACACTCCCACACCTCTTGTGCTTTCGGACAACCCCACAAAATGTGACTAGCAGTTTCGGGCTTCACTTTACACCATTCACATGAATCCTCTGTTAACACCTTCATTCTCTTTAGATTTACTTTTGTAGGTAACGCTTCTCTACATGCTCTCCATGCAAAATGCCTAACCTTATGGGGAATAGGAAGCCTCCAAAGACTTCTCCAAAACCTTCTCATTAAGCTACAATCCGAAGCACTCCCTCTATTTTTCGAAAATGATATTCTCACAGCCAAATGATAAGAACTTTTGACAGTAAACTTACCATTAGCCGTTTCATCCCACACCAATTTATCTGAAGGGAAACAGACACTCAAAGGGATACTTTTGATTGCTTCAGCCTCATGTGGTAGAAAAATAGAGTCCACCACCGAAGATTTCCAACACATGGCATCAGTATCTATTAACTCTCCAACCTGTGTATCCTTATGCAAGAACAACCGAGGAGAAATTACCACATGAGAGGAAGAACAAGGCATCCATCTATCTCCCCATACCTTCACATCCCTCCCATTACCCACTTTCCACATTACTCCTTCCTTCACCAATTCTTGTGCCGCCATGATACTCCTCCATGTATAAGACGGATTATGACCTAAAGAAGTATGAATAAAGTCACATCTAGGAAAATATTTAGCTTTCAAAACCCAAAATACCAATGAATCTTAGGCTAATTGCAATCTCCACCCTTGTTTGGCAAGTAAAGCCAAGTTAAAACATTTCAAATTCTTAAACCCCATACCACCACAAGCTTTGGGCTCACACATCTTTTCCCAAGACACCCATGGAATTTTCTTCTCCTCGAAATTTTCGCCCCACCAAAAATTCCTAATCATACTTGTTAAATCATGTGATAAACCCTAATTCCATTTTTTAATCATCACATTTGGATTGAAATTGATATCCCAGATTCAAGAATTTGAGGGAATTATGAAATTAAGATTTGTTTTTTCTTCATATTTTGGATATGAACTTAAGATCAAAGCTAGTGTTACACTTGAACATGTGACAAATAACAAGAACATGCGAAGAACACATATGACAACATTCAAGAATATCAAGAACATTTAAGCATATTCAAGGAATTTAAATTATCAACTAGCATGATTTAATCTTAAATCAACATTATAGGAAAATGAAAAACAAACTAGGGAAAAGGATTACACATGCATGCAAGATCCACACAGTGGAGGAGGAGGCTTTTGGTGGAGGTACTAAAGGTGGAGTAGAGAAGAACTAGTAAAGGGAAAGTGAGGCTCACTCAATATCTTGAGTCTTAGAAAGATCAAGATATGACAAGACTAGCTCTACTTCACTATAACTCTAGAGAGTAAGAATAGAAAACATTTCTGTGTGCTTTGGAATGTGGGGGAGGGGGGGTTTATGTAGTAGTGGTGGAGAAAATATGAATGAGAGGTCATTCAATAAGGGTTGACAAAGGATGAGAGAAAATCATGAACCTAAACCCAATTTATAGTTTAGGGAAGACTAGTGTATCAATTTCGGAGGTTGATGGGAGTGGTGAGCAAGCAAAATGACTAAAATTTTGAAAAACCTATAACAACCCTTAAAGCCAACTTCAAAAAATCATATCTTACTCATTTTTAATTGAAATTGTCTTGTTCTTATGCTCAAATTGAACCCCCAGATGTCTCGTTTCTAGCAAAACTAACTTCACTTACAAATTCAAAATGTTTTGAGAGATATCAATGAAATAGTGAGTAGAGGTCTTTTGTTGTAAAATAGTTTCAACACAATTAACATTAATAGACCCTAAATTAGCTTCTAATTAGCATTAATAGGCCCCAATTACTTCCATTCCAGAATTAATTAGCCCCAAATCATGATTTAATTATTTGAATTAAAAAGATAATTACACAAATTACTCATTGAAATTAATATATAACCATCTAATTAATTAAATGTGCGCAGCCTTATTATAATTTGTAGTGTTAGCCAATCGAATTATGACACTTCATTGATTTCAAATTGATTATAATTATAACCAAATCAGAGTTAATTGTTCATAATTACATATAGTGTCCGTTTGGCATGATTAATTTTGTCAACTTATTTTACTATTTAGCTTATTTTTGCTATTATTTAGGGGCCCCACTGCATTTTTTGATACTATTTATGGGTCTCACTGTACTATTTCAACTAACTTTTACCTTTATCTACAATACTTTCAGCAAAAAGTTTTCAGTTTCATTAAAATAAACGAATACCAAACAGATCCATAGTCTTACTTAATTTGTGAGGGCATCTTGACTATTAAAACTTGATATGACAATAACTTTCAATTCGATGGTTCGGGTTGATTCGTTTATAATCCAAACTCGCTACGGCTCAACACTAATCCGTAAAAACCTATATCGTATTTGTTTCATGTTGCCAAATATTGATACTCACACACACACACACACACACACACACACACACATATATATATATATATATCCCTCATTTTTTATTATTGTAACTTCTATCTATTGAATTACTAGAAAAACTTCTATTAATGGATGTTCTTAGAGCATTTTGTAATTAACTATTTTAAGAAAATTTTAATATCACTCTCATACAAAATATAAAAATGCGTAAAAAAAACAAAAAGTCAATTATTTTTTTATTTTCCAATTAAAAAGTTTATAAAATAACAAATCCCACCAATTTTTTTAACAAATCTCCAAAACTAAATTAGTAAAATCAAATCAAACAATCACTAGATTCACGCATTGATCAAACCGCGCATTCAACTGAACCCAAACAAAATCACTATTGCCAAAAGTGGGGTCCCTCAGATAAAATTATAAAAACCAAAAAGGAAAGTCCGGAACAGAGAGAGCATCGTTCATCGTTGCGATCGCAAATTCGCAACCAAGAGAAGAGACCATAACCATTTCACGCGCAAAACAACACACTCGAAATTTCCGATATAAAAACTCAGCTCAGCTCAGCGCGGCGATGCGAGGCGATACGATACGAGATCCCCGATTTTGAAGCCCGAAATTCGAAAAATCTCGGAGTGGTAGTAGAATAACAGTAATATAGATAGATCGGAAATCGGAACGAAAAAGATGGCTCCGGTATCGGCTTTAGCGAAATACAAGCTGGTGTTTTTGGGGGACCAGTCCGTCGGCAAAACCAGTATCATCACTCGCTTCATGTACGACAAGTTCGACAACACCTATCAGGTCCATTTCGCAAATTTATTTATTTATTTATTATTATTATTATTAATATTTGCGTTTGAATGAATGTAATGAAATTGTGGTTGAATTGAATTTTTAGATTTTTCATGATGTTACAATTTTGTGTGTGTTTTGTATGATACTATGATCTAGGTGTTGTTGTGAGGGGCAATGCTACAAATCAAATTCATTGAGCAAAATTGCGTTGGCATTGAGATTTTTACTTGACTTGTTCAAAATTCAAATTAGAATTTAAATGATGCTAAATACTTAACTAGATATGAGTATTTTGATGCTTCCTCGTCTCACGTAATAGAGGGTTCGACTAATTTAATTCATGTGAGAGGAGGGAGCATTGCTCCTAGAGCATCGAATAATTTTCTGCCAAAAATGCGGGATCTATAATTGGGGTCCATTCTTATGAGAGGACGATGTAGTACAAAGTGAGGGGGCCATCTCAATAGCTTGAACCATATGATGATGTTGAAATTAATGTAAGATTTGTGATACTTGGACATTTTGGAGTGAATTTAACAGACATTAGCTTTTCAGAACTTGATTTAAGAATTGCGAGATGACACGTCTCTTGCGATCCTAATTTTGCTATGGATGTAGTTTTGCTATTAATTTTTTATTTAAGTAAAAAATAATATCATTCAAGAAAGGATAATAAGTTTCATCATTTGGACTTGTTTATTCTTTGTTATCTTATATGTGTTATTAATTGATAGCCAGGCTACCATTGGTATCGATTTCTTGTCAAAGACTATGTACCTTGAAGATCGAACTGTCCGATTGCAGCTTTGGTAAGATTCTTAATTTAAAGGGGTTGTGAGGTATTACTGTTACATTCATTTTTTCACTGTTGAACATATTTAAATTGCATTTTCAAATTTTTTTTTTTTAATTTTATTCATTTCCACATATTAAACATCAAATTTTGAAATGTTTGATAGGGATACAGCTGGACAGGAAAGGTTCAGGAGTCTCATTCCGAGCTATATTAGGGATTCCTCTGTGGCAGTCATTGTGTATGACGTTGCAAGTATGTTCTTTGACTCATTTCTTTTTATGCTGTGGAAATTTTTTTGTATTTTGGGGTCTCAATTTTCCATTTGCATATCCTTGTTCTGTTCATGCATCCTAAAAAATGATTGAAGTTAATTGTAGCGTCTTGCACAAATGCAATGGTTCATATCAAACTCCTTTTTTTTTTTCTTTTTTTCTTGACAAGTATAATAGCTCATATCAAACTTATGAGGCTGCTCATTCAGAAGCTTAATAGTTTGGCGCCTAATGTTTTTAAATTGATTAGTCGAGTTTTATATGTTTAGTAAATTTCCTAATGATTTTAGGCACATTTTTTCTTTAGGCAGACAGTCCTTCTTAAATACTTCCAAATGGATTGAAGAGGTTCGCACAGAGCGAGGCAGTGATGTTATCATTGTGCTTGTTGGCAACAAAACAGATCTAGTGGAGAAAAGGTATTGAGTATTGCCTTGGCTGCAGTTTGTTTTGGATAAAGTTGATTCCTTGTGTTATTTTCGTTTTCAGTTGGTCAGACTGTTCCCTGATCAAATGCTGACTATAGAAATGACACTTCAATTCCTCTGCTAGATTTATGGTTACCTCTTACATTATTCATTGTGAACGGTAGCAGAATTAGTTGAGTTAGAAGTGAAGCCAGCTAGAAAGACAAAAATATAAAAGTTTTCCACTGGTAAAAAGTGAGGGGAAAAAATGACGGTTTTATGCTAACTTTGAGCTCTACATTTACTGCAATTATGCTCTAGAAGATATGTATGCCTGTTTAATTTTTGCTCTTACATTTTTTATATCCTTGCTTGACCAAATTGAGGTCTACCTTAATTCCTACATTGTTTACTCTTAACTACTATTGGCAAACGACATACATACACAATTTACAAAGTTGGTAATGGAGAATATCTTGTTCATTTACATGGATGCTTAGGAGATCACTTACAGTTCAAAGTTCCCAATGGATATTTTTTCAATGTTAGTTATGCTTATTGTGGTTAATGTCTGGTGCATTATTTTGTGCTTATGACCTGGGCATCTTGTGAATGGTTGGACAGGCAAGTTTCTATAGAGGAAGGAGAAGCCAAAGCTCGTGACCTGAATGTTATGTTTATTGAAACCAGTGCCAAGGCCGGCTTTAATATTAAGGTAAGCAATTAATTTCCTCCACTTTGGATAGCTACTTTATATAAATGTTAATGGCTTGATGCAAGAAATCAAATACACATGATTTTGGTTTGGTGCACTTCAAACACTGCAGACTTCATTTTTGGAAAGAAACGGGTTTTAGTGAATTATGCTAATGATCTGACCGTCAAAGGTTCTGCTATTTTGCTCTTTCAAACTGTGAAATTCATTTGTTGGTCTCTTTTCAATAAGGAAAATATTCTAGATAGAGTTCATACATACTGGATGGTTACAGCAGCTGTTTCATGCTTTAGCCGAATTTCAGGTCTCCTAAAATATTTCATGTCTGACCAATCATTTATGTTATAATCTAATTAACACAATGACAGCATATGATTATTTCTTTCCCAGCAAAATAAAATAAAATAAAACCCTCTTATGTAAGCTTCTTTCTTGTTGTCAGGCACTGTTTCGGAAGATTGCAGCAGCCTTACCTGGAATGGAAACACTTTCCTCGACCAAGCAAGAAGACATGGTTGATGTCAATCTTAAGTCTAGCAATGCAGCTGCAACGCAGTCCCAACGGCCTTGGAGATCCAGGCAGAGTTTCCTTGTTTTGAAAGAAGCCATTGAAGTATTTGTGTGTTTTCTGACGTTGGATGCTTAGATTAGTTTTCTCAAAAGTTGATTTTCCTTGCAAAAGCAGGAGTGGCAGCTTTTGAGGTGTATTTGAGGAGTGGTGTGATTTCTCAATGGTTGTATTTTTTATTTTTGTAATTTTGTTTGCCCCTTTATTCTGTGACTTTGTTTTCTTCCTTTTCTTTATCAGCTTTCTCTCTCTTGCTTGCTCTTTGTTTTAGAATTGGAGAAAGTCTTTTCCTTCTAATGATTATCTTGTATCTTGTAAGTGAATACTATCAGCATCTTCATTTTTCAATAAAAAGTTTAGTGGTGGTCATGTGTCAGTTGTCTGTGTAGTGTAATTATATTTAGACATTGATACTAAGTGAGAATACAGTCACTTACCTGTTCCCTCTTGCCATAAAAGTTTGTGAATTCATTCTTCTTTAGGCTTTGAAAGCTGCGGGTCAGATATGGCTGCTATCAAACTTCGATTCACAGGAAGACATTGCTTACCCAAATGACCCCAGGGTGCCCATCAAAGTGGATGATGACCTTAAGCAGCTATTTCTGGGGATTGAATTGCCTCGTGATATGATTGACATCGAGAGGGATCTTCAGAAGAATGGGATGAAGCCTGCCACCAACACTGCTCAGAGGAGGGCCAGTTCAGAGGTTCTAGGCATGTCCTCCAAGCCCAAGCCAAAGAAGAAGAAGCACGAGATCACCAAGAGGACAAAGCTGACTAATGCCCATCTTCCAGAGCTTTTCCGACACCTAGATAAAAAATCTTGATGTATTGAACAACGGATTGAAGCTCAATTGTAGGATGGATACAACATGCTCTTATGCTAGTTGCATGGGTTATGTAGAAGGGAAGTGTTCCTAGCAGCTTAACTCCAAATTGATGGCTCTTGCTGGAGTTGTACACAACAGTTCATTGCTGTTTTATACGTCTGTTCTTGTATTATTATTATTATTATTATTATTATTATTATTATTATTATTATTATTATTATTCAAGCCCAATAACAAATGAATTTATCGCCTGGATCTGAAGTTAAATTTGGAAAAACAAAAATACAAGTACATATATGCATGGCAAGGAAATGGAAAAATTAAAAGAAGTATAGCAACTAACAAGACCTGTAATAGAAAGAAAGACGATGACTTACCAGTCCAAGGCCACCTTCATTAGAGTCATTGCAATCAGTGTTACTGTGAGCCATACATGCTTTATCTTTGAATCCGCTTGGAGTGTGGTACATCATCATAGCAACTTTCATCACTAGGTCTAGCCTCATCATATTCACCACGGCTTCGCTTAAGTTTGCTATCATCTCTTACCACTGTTGAATTGTCAAGATCATATTCATGAGTAAAACCAACACCCTCATGATGAGGGATGCAGCTTTGACCCATCATTTCTCCGATGTCTTCAATGTCTTGCTTGTATACCATTCGAAACCCACATTTCTTAACCTCAAAGCAAGGGTTGTGAAGCTTTGGAATTCTAACCCCCATTTGAATCAATTCATTCTGATTAGTTTGACTCAATACTGCTCTCGCATTCTCACTAAAACAATGAGAGGGAAAATAGAGCATCCAGAGGTGAAGTGAGTCAATATGACCAAAAGTATTTACAAAATAAGCGGACTCTCTTGCACCTTCATGTTTATTGACTTCAATATAACAATCAAAACAACAAAGACTGTTTGGATGAAGATCGTGGAATGACAAAACAGAGCACACAGCCATTCCCATCCACTCTTTCGAATGAGTAACCTGTGCATTCACTATATTCCCCACACTTTGATAGCTAAACCATTTTGAAATTTCACTTCCAGGAATAAGAAGTTTACAGGCAGCCCGAGGTCTTTTATTTTTAGGGGCACTGTAGAGTCCCTGAAACATACAAGCTTTTGATGTTTAGAATTTAGCAAGTTACACTTAATTTAACTTTAAGGCCTAAATTTTATACATGTTGCTCTTTAAATACAAGATTTTTAATATGGGTCAATTACACCACCTTCCCTTGAAGTTTTACCAAATCACACTTCAGCTTTTGAGGTTTGAAACTTTGTATAAATAGTTAAATACAACTTTATTAGGTTTTTACAACTGGAATTGAGAGGACTTGGATTTAATTGTTGCATTTATGCAATCAAATGGGAGAATTTCATTATACAAACGTTTGGGAGAGTGCCATTTTAATAACCTCAAAGGAGAATGATATAATTTACCCTTTTAGTTTTGTCAATTAAAGTCCAAATGTATGAACTCATTTCAATATAAGTCATGTCCATCTCATTATTAATTTTTGTTATTTTGGACAACAACAAAGCAGATAAAAGTAGGAAATCATTTTTTAAACTTCGTATTTCACCCATGGTTTGTTGATAAATCAATTTGGCATTCATTGAATTGAGAAAATAGAGAACGAAAGCTTTGCTTGTAGTAAGAAAGTGATTCCCTCAAAATCAAAATTGATTACCTAGATAAAACAAATAAATAAATAAATTTCAACAATTTCCCCTTTTTCCTCTTCTGCATTATTGCCTATATTAAGGTATATGAATAACAGATATGGAAATATGCATCAAATTGAAACAGTTTCATATATTTAGGACTTTATTTGATAAATTTAGAACCTTTTTTTTTTTTTTTGAGAAACAATTAAAACCTAGAACGTAATATGAAACAAACAATGTATACTCTCTTAGCCTTTTATATAATTTCCCCTTTATAATATATATATATAGAGAGAGAGAGAGAGAGAGAGAGAGAGAGAGACCTGAGCATCTGCTGATAGCATTCTAAAGAACACGTTGCTTCGGTGTTGAATGTCAGCCAATTTGAAGCAATTGGAGAGAATTAGAGATGGCGGGTATAGTTTGTTTTGTGTTGATCTATTTGGTAATGTTTCCAATGAGGTACAATTTTCTGCAACAACAACTGAAGTGCTTGATGGAAGTTGTGGCAATGAACGAAGCCTCGTGCAATTCGTCAAAAAAATATTCTTCAACTTAGATAGTTGAATGATGCTTTCAGGAAGACAATCAAAATTATTTCCACTTAGATTTAAAACTTCTAAAGAATATAAACAGCCGCAATCATTAGGGATTGTCTGAAGATTGCAGTCACTTATATCCAATCTTGTTAAAAAACACAAACATGACAAGGAAGGCAATAACATGCTCACAGGATTTGGGATTCTTCTTGGCATTAAATTAAAAGAGAAAAGCTTGTTCCAGAGTTTAGGTGATGACGCTTTGCATCCTTGAAGGGATAGTACCTTAAGATTTTTCAAAAGAACGATAGAGAAAGGCGGCTCTCTAAAAGTAATCCCACTCACATTAAGCTCTTCTAGACTTTCGACCTTCAATAGGCTCTGTGGCAAATTGTCAAGTTTCAAGCATCCAGCCATATTGATATCTTTAAGCGACTTGAAGCTACAAATTATGGTAGGAAGACATACAAGATTTTTACAATCTCCTAAATGCAATGAAGCAAGGTTAGTCAAATGTTCAATTGAAGAGGGAAGTTTCGTAATAGTAGTGCCATCTAAGTGAAGTTTTGTTAAGCATTCCATATTTCTAGCAAATTCTGGGATTCTCTTGATTTTTGAACAATCAGAAAGAATAAGATTCTCAAGACACTCCATTTCAAACTTGCTTGGAAGACTGTTAAGGTTTTTGCAGCCTTCAAGATTAAGAAGAGTAAGCTTCTTATGAGCCATAATAGATGGGTGAACCTCTCGTAAATTTATACAACCTTTAGCAACCAATTTCTCTAGATTGGGGACTCCAGTGAAGTTCGGGGTTGCAATAAGGTTTAAAGAATCATTCAATTCGATGGACTTCAACTTGTCAAAATGCTGTTAAAGTCCAAATACAATAAATTAGAAATAGTATATTAAGTTTTACAAAAATGGGAATTTATTGATTACACACACATATAAAGAGTATCTAAATAACAATTGTACCTTTATTCCTTTCCAAAGTCTTTCAATTTTGCTATGGCACATGTGAAGTTCAACAAGTTCATTTGACTGAAAACTTGAAGGCAAAGATTTTGAAGGATATAAACTCCAATCAAGAAATCTTAAGCTATTAGAAAGATGTTTGGGGCCATGTAGTAGGTGAACACCATGAATTATAAGCAATTTGAGATTAGACATCTTTGAAAAGACTTCAAGGTTCCAATGTGCCTTTTTGAATTCACCAAATTTAGGCAACCAAGGAAGCTCTAGGACTAGGCCTTGAATTGCTTCTGTTCCCTAATAATCAAGAAAAGGGGATGGGTGAATTGCAAGATATATGAAAACAAAGTTGTTCAAGCTCTAACTTTGTTAAATAATATGATAAGATATATGCTCAAATTCAATAAATGATCTATTACTGTATTTGTCATCAGCACATGATGAATGTCCTTATATAGCCACAATTTGCTATGCTTTCCAGGTTCTTGAGGACAATCTTGACGAACTATATCTTGACCCATTTTTTGTAGTAGTTCATGCATCCAAAATTTATTTTCATATTCTTTCAGGAGAGACTTTTCAATGAGAACCCTTAATCCAATGCAAGGATATAGGCCAAGACAATCTAGTATTTTTACCACATAGTTTTTATCCTTCATATTAAAGAAACATGCCATATGTAGAAATATTTCCTTCTCTGTTTCTTGAAGTCCATCAAAACTTGTTTGAAGTACTTTGGTAATTTTTCTTTCAGGAAATTCTTTGAGTCTTTCTAATGCACTATCCCATTCCTCCTTACTTCTATTGAACAAAAAAGAGCCCAAAACTTCAATTGCTAAAGGAAGACCATTAGCATAATTTACAAATTGTTTAGACAACTTTAGATAATCTTCAGCAGGATGACTGTTGTTAAAAGCTTTCAAACTAAAAAGATAAAGAGCATCATTGTCATTTAATCCTTTAACCTCATATATTCCATTTACATTATGTCTTATCAACAAATGCTTATCTCGTGTTGTGATGATAACTCTACTACCTGAACCAAACCAATTATGCTCTCTAGCTAACTTTTCTAATTGGTCAAATTGATTTACATCATCAAGAACAAGAAGAATCCTTTTACGATACAACCTATTCTTGATCATAAGAACTCCATCATCAACATCCCGTATATTGATACTTCTTTCCATCAAAATTTCACAAATAAGTTTTTGTTGTGAAGGAAGTAAACCATATTTTTCAGATACTTCTCTAATATTAGTGATAAAACTACCACCTTCAAATTCATTAAAAACCATATGATAAACAACTTTGGCAAGAGTTGTCTTTCCAATCCCCCCCATCCCCCAAACACCTATAATGCGAACATCGTTTGATCCTATAGCTAAAAGTGACATCAATTCCTCCACTCTAGAATCTATTCCTACTAAATCTTTGGTATCTTTGGGGAATGCATAACTTAATTTTTGCAATATCACTTTCACAATATCTTGGATAAATTCTGACTCAGGCCTGCAAAAAAGAGAGACAATCAACAAATGTGAATGCACCATCCCTAACACCCCCCACCCTGTGTGTGTATATATATATATATACTGTTAAGGTTTGTTACGAATTTCCCTCAAATTCTAGCAAATCCCACACAGAGAAGTGGAGAACTATATAAATGCAAAAATTCCTATACAAGTGTAGTAACTAGTAATTCCATATTACTTGAAACCGAGTAATGATTTACTGTTGTAGCCGTACATTCAATTCTACAAGGGTTTGATGGCTAATAGCTTTGGTTCAAATACAGACTTAAGCTTGCAGTGGCCTTCCCATATGGGGAATAATAAGGTTGAAAGACGTTCACGTTCAAATATACACATAGTACATATAGTATGATTGTGTTTGGACTTTGGAAACTGAAAGACACATGGCAGTTTTTGGGAAAAATAATTAAAAAGCATAGTGTGTGATTTTTTTTTTTTAATTTTTTTTAATTTTAATATATACAGAAGACATAGAGGATGGGGAAAATTATACTCAAAGTACAATACTTAGAGTTTACGAATGTCGTTTGTAAGAGTAAATGATGCGATTGTAATTTTGTATTGTTGATAATTGATTTTAGATAATGTTATTTAAGATGTTGACCTGGAGCTTTCCGAGTTACACTATATGTATCATTGCATTGAGTAGATAATTGATTTTAATATTGGGTTAAAATCAAACTGATCACTTGTTCTTTTAATTTGAAATGATAAGTCCCTGAATTTTGAGAAATGTTTAAATTGATCAATTTGTTATTATTCTGTCAACGGGAATGAATGGAAAATTCCAACATCATGTGAGGAGAAAGTGTTTCCTTTAAATATAATATTCGCTTAAAAGTAAAATTTATTTGAATCTGTTAACTATATTATGACAAAATGATCAATTTAGACATTTTTCAAAGTTGAAGAACTTATTATTTCAAATTAAAAGAACAAGGGCCAGTTTAATTTTGACTCCAAGTTCAAGGGTATCTTTATGTATTTTTCTTTTCAATATATTCAATGAAATAATGTTCCTCATTGAAATTACCTGTCTTGTAAAGACCATCCAGAAAGATTGGCCACTTCTCTTAAAGTAGCTCTCCACTTGTGAACCTTCTTCATGTTCTCTTTGAAATGTTTTTCGTGTTCAACAAATGCTTGTGCATAAATTTGTCTGTTTGCGAACTTCAGATGGATCCACATCATAAAAAATGGGTAGAATTATAAGCCCCATCTTTTCTTTGCATTCCACAATCTTTACAAGTTCATCCAAACACCATGGCGATGATGCATAGTTTTTTGAGAGAATGACAATAGCAAACATTGATTCTTCTATTGCTTTTAAAAGCTCAAGTGAAATGAGTTTTCCTCTCTCAAGTTTTTCATCGTCCTTGAATGTGAAAATGCCCTTTTGCTTCAAAGCAGCGTATAAATGGTCTGTAAAACTCTTACGAGTATCTTCACCTCTAAAACTTAGAAAGACATGGTATTTCCACTGATGGCTAGAAGAGAAAGATGGGCTTTTTGTATCCATGACAGCCAATCTAAGTTTACAAGTAAATCTGGAATCACAATATAGAATTATAGATAAGAAATGGTATGTACTCATGAAAAAAAAAATCATTCAATTAGATTTTGAGGAAAAAAACAAAATGATTCAGTAATAAAAGTGAAACTACGGGTCTGTTTGAATGGAAGGGGTAAGGAGGGAGAGTGAAGGGGAGTAGAGTAAAATTAGCTGAAAATAAGCTAATTTTGGACCAAATCTACTCTACTTCCCCTCCCCCCTCAATCCAAACCGACCATAAAGGGGAGAGAGATAAAATAAAAGGATGTGCATGACAAATCAAAACTTACAGATTTTGGAGAAGGATGCTCACAAGTCAGAGCTTATACAGATTTTGGAGAATTGTAGTGTTAGTAAAGAACCGTGCAATTGATGGTTAAATAGGAAGAATAAGGTTTGGGTCTAATACTATTGTGCATTGGATTTGACATGATGCGTGTTAGAAATACTGAAATATGTAGTATTGTATTTCATCATTAAAGAATATACATCAGTGCCTTTATATAGGAGGCATATGTGTGCGGTACAAGTAAAGTGTAGTACAAGTACAAGTGTGCTATACAAGTAATCTAACTGGGCCTAAAGCCCATAACATAATGTACGTTAACAGCCCCCCTCAAACTCAAGGTGGATGTGAGACCAGCTTGAGGTTGTCAACCAAATCACGAGTGCGTCCCTTAGGAAGTGACTTGGTGAAGATATCTGCAAGTTGATCTTTGGAGGAGACTGAGAAAAGCTTGAGAGCACCATGGACAAGATGATAACGGATAAAATGACAATCAATCTCGATGTGTTTAGTCCGTTCATGGAAGACATCATTGTGAGCAATATGAATGGCACTCTGGTTGTCACAATAAAGAGGAGTAGCAGAGGATGTGGACACACCCAAATCCTTAAGAAGCCATCGAAGCCAAAGGAGCTCAGATGTGGTATCAGCAAGGGCACGATATTCTGCTTCAGTACTGGAGCGGGCCACAAAAGTTTGTTTCTTACTTCGCCAAGAAATCAAGGAAGAACCAAGAAAAAAACAGTAACCTGTAGTGGACCTGCGATCAGTGGGATCCCCTGCCCAATCAGCATCAGAGAATGCACGGAGTACAAGAGGAGACTGAGCTGAGTAGAAAAGGCCATGGAAGAGAGTGCCTTTCAGGTATCGAAGAATGCGCAGAACAGCAGCATAGTGAGTTGACCGTGGAGCAGACAGATACTGGCTCACCTGATGAACAGCATAGGAGATGTCTGGACGAGTAACTGTGAGATAAACTAGGCTGCCAACCAATCGTCTGTAAAGAGAAGGATTAGACAATGGTTTCCCCCCCGAGGGTGTCAAATGCGCATTAAGTTCAACTGGAGTGTCAACAGTCTTGCTGTCAGTGAGTCCAGCTCGAGATAAAAGGTCAGAAGCATACTTGGCTTGAGTAATATAAAGACCATCTGTGGAATGAGTAATTTCAAGACCCAAGAAATAGCTGAGATGTCCAAGATCTTTCATCTCAAATTGCTGACTGAGAAAATCCTTGAGTTCTTGAATACCACTGAGGTCATCACCAGTTATGATCATATCATCCACATATAGAAGAAGCAGAATGGTGCCTTTATCAGTACGACGAAGAAATAAGGCAGAATCATACGGACTGGCAATGTAACCCAAGCGAAAGATAGTGGAGCTGAACTTGGCAAACCAAGCTTATGGAGCTTGTTTAAGACCATAAAGTGCACGTCGAAGATGACAAACCTTGTTTGATTCAACAGAGAGACCAGGAGGAGGTTGCATATAGACTTCTTCACTCAAATCCCCATTAAGGAAAGCATTTTTAACATCCATCTGAAAAAGGTCCCATTTACTAGCAGCAGCAACAGCTAAGAGGGCACGAACAGATGAGGTACGAGCAACTGGAGCAAATGTCTCTTCATAATCAATCCCATACTCCTGTGTAAAACCTTTTGCAACAAGACGAGCCTTGTAGCGCTCAATGGACCCATCAGAGCGAGTCTTGATCTTATAGATCCACTTACAACCAACCACAGACTGTCCAGGAGGAAGAGTGACCAGATCCCAAGTATGGTTTTTGGTTAATGCATCAAGTTCCTCTTTCATTGCAATCTGCCATAAAGGGTCAGTGGAGGCCTCACGATAGGTTTGAGGCTCGTGAAGTGTAGCAAGAGCAGTGTAACAATGATAGTCAAGTAAATGTGTAGGAATGGATCTTACCCGGGTTGAGTGGCGAGGTGGAATGTCTTGTGGAGGATCTTCAGGCGGAGCAGGAGCAGGGGACCCAGGCTCAAGGTGGGGTAGCTCGTCATCAACCTGTTCATCTTCAACCTGTCTAGGAGATATGCAATTTCCTGTGGAGTGGTGTAATAAAGTGCCTAAGAAATCCCTTTTTATGGGGGTCTGGATGGTTGCATTGGACAAAATTCGAACTTTGGATAATTGTCAAAGAAATGTTAATCTACTGAACTGTGTTGTGTGTGTGATTCTTGTGAGTAAATAGTTGAACATCTTCTACAGTTCTACTTCATTGCTCAGGAGTTGTGGTTTGTTTTCTTGGCATGATTTGGAGTTCTTTACATTATGCAGTAACAATAAGAAGGAAATTTCTTGTATTTTGATTGGAAATTATTGTTTGAGTGACATAAGAGTAGGCTGGTGTGGATTGCAACTCCTTTTTGTCTCATGTCAATTATTTGGAAAGTAAAGTAATAACTGGACTTTCAATGCTGTTGATCTTTCTACTCTTGAGCTTAAGAATCTATTTTTGAGAACTTTGTATGACTGGATGTCAGCTTATTGTGATGTTAGTATCTCTTCTTCTTTCAATTGCAATTTCTATTTTCAGAATTGTTTTATCCCATGAATTTTCATTTGTAATTTTAAAGTTTACTGCTTGTATGCTTCTTTGATTTAATTCCATCATAAAGTACCTTATTGAGAGAGAGAGAGAGTCTTTGTCTTCATCTTAATTATTTCCGTTAGTATAAAAAAAAAGAAGCAAAATTAGGATTTCTTTTTTTCCCTTTTTTCTTGGGGTAGGGGTTTGAATGGCCTTATACTCTTTTTAATTATGATAACTAATCTTTTTCTTTTTTCCTCTCTCTCTCTCTCTCTCTCTCTCTCTCTCTCTCTCTCTCTCTCTCTCTCTCTAATCCTATGTTTCACATCCTCTAGAGTCTCTCAATCTTTATGAATTAATGATCCAAGATATTTAAAGTTGTTGCTCTTTGGTATCTCTTGACCATCAATTCTTACCGCGCCTTTGTTCCTGTTTCTGTCATATCATCTTTTGTTGTTCTAGATTTCATTTTTGTGCTTGTCTGTGTATTCCTAATTTAGTATTTGTTAAAACTGGTGCTAAGACTAGTGCGAATGATGCTAGGTCTTATAAGAAGTCCAGACAAGAAAGTGACTCCATTTCAATTATTTAATGATAATGGACTTAATGAATCACGAGCTATTCATGTGCTATTAGTTACAGCTTGTTAATTAGCTGTTAATATAATTCATGTGTAATTAATTCATTTGTTCCTGTAAATATGGATAGTTAGTTAGCTAGTGCCTCTCTAATTATTTGGGGACTGATTTCATTTTTCTCATTTTTCATCAATAAGACTTCCATTTTATTTAGCTTGTTGCTTCTGAGTGAGAGAGTGAAATTCTTAACATGGTATCAAAGCTCTAAGCTCATCAATGACTTCCACTGAAAATTCCACCAATCCAATCACTACAAATTCTTCTTATTCTACTGGTCAAGCTTTTGCAGGAATGGAAGATCCATCTCTTAATCCATTCTTTCTGAGCAGTAGCGATGTTCTAGGTAGTCAATTGGTTTCTCAACCATTAACTGGTGCTGAGAATTATCAAAGTTGGTCAAGAGCTATGATTGTATCTCTATCAACCAGAACAAGATTGGGTTTATGAATGGAACTATAGCCATTCCTGATGCTTCTTCAATAGAGTACATCTCTTGGACGAAATGCAATATGACAATTTTCTCATTGATCATCAATTCCATCTCGAGAGAAATTGCTTCAAGTCTAATGTACACTAACAATGTCAGAGAAGTGTGGCTTAATTTGTGAGATAGGTTTTCTCAAGGCAATGCTCTAAGGATTTTTGTGCTTCAAAGGGAATTATCATCTTTGACAGAAGGCCAGCTCTCAATTGAGACTTACAGGTTCAAGGCTCTTTCAAAACAGTTAATCAATTTTCAAGCTGTTCCAGATTGTAAGTGTGCTTGTACTTGCAGCTAACAATGTTTACACTTCACCTCCTCCTTCCAATTCTTCCTCCAATGGTGGTTCTTCAAGCACACCATCTGCTCCTCTGGTTCCAGTGGTGAATGATAGGGCTTCATCCTTCTCAATGTCCTATTACACAAGCTCAATGTGAGCAACTTCTGAGCTTTATGAAGTCTCAGTCAATCACTGATTGAACCAATTCTGCATATCAAACTTCTTCTGCTTATGAATCTGCTATGGAGAATTCTGGTGCTCAATTTCAGTCTGGTGGTGCTACTTCCCATTTCATTAACAATTTCACAGGTAATACCATTTCCCGTTCTACTCCTTCTAGCATAGATTCCAAACATTCCATTTTTTTCAGCCAGTATTGTTGATAGACAAGCTTTTGCATCTAAAGATTGGATCTTGGACACAGGGGCAACTGATCATTTAGTCCATTCAATCCCTCATCTTACCACCATTACTTTTGTCATCAATACTGTTGCTCATTTACCTATTTTGGAAACAGCATTAGTAACTCATATAGGCACAATTAAACTCAGTGAAACTCTTATTTTGACTGGTGTACTTTGTGTACCTTGTTTTAGTTTTCAACTTGATTTCCATTACTCATCTTACAAAATCTTTATTTTTCTGCTTCATCTTCATTTCTAACCTGTGCTTTATCCAGGACCTTTCTCATTGGAGCATGATTGGTCTCGGTAAAGAACATGGTGGTCTCTACTTCCTGCAGCAAGACTTCAAGTCAGATATGTTCAAATCATTTGTTTCTTCTGTACATACATGTCCATTTAATGCTTGGCACTATTGTTTAGGTCATCCCTCTAATGAGAAATTAGCCCTTCTTAATAAGGTGCTTCCTGTTGTAAATAGCAATAAAGATGATCTTCGTATGATTGGTCTAATTGCTAAGCAAGAAAGGCTTCCTTTTCATTCCAGTACTAATGTTTCTCATGCTTGTTTTGAACTCATACACTGATTTGTGGGGACTCTTCTCCATTCCTACCAGTGATGTTTTCAATTTCTTTCTTACAATTGTGGATGATTATTCCAGATGTACTTGGGTATACTTGCTTAAATCTAAGTCTGAAACTCAGTACCATGTTG
Source organism: Notholithocarpus densiflorus (assembly GCA_030021035.2). Classification (NCBI taxonomy): domain Eukaryota; kingdom Viridiplantae; phylum Streptophyta; class Magnoliopsida; order Fagales; family Fagaceae; genus Notholithocarpus; species Notholithocarpus densiflorus. The sequence continues at coordinate 23,806 of JARYZH020000372.1, forward strand.
TGCAATTTGCCACTTTAGTTGAAACATTTTCTTTCTCATTGTGGGTCAAGCTGCTGCTGTTCTTCTTCGGAGGTTTAATTATGACCAGGGTGGAAATAGTAAATGGATGGCTAATCTTGTCCAAACTACTGCCTTCCCAATCCTTTTGATCCCATTCTTTCTTATTCCTTCCTTCAAGGAGCCTTCAACTTCTTCAGCCCCATGCTCTTTTAAAATTCTTGCCTTGATCTACTTCTCTCTTAGAGTGCTCATAGCAAGTGATAACATGATGTATTCCTTTTTTGGTTTGTTTTATTTTATTTTATTTTATTTGTTTTTGTTGATAAAACAACATGATGTATTCTGTTGGACTCTTCTACCTCCCTGCCTCTACTTACTCCCTCATCTGCAACACAAACAGCTTTTAATGCAGTTTTCTCATACTTAATCAGTTCTAAGAAGTTCACTACTTTAATTCTTAACTCTGGTTGTCCTCTCATTTTCATCTTCCCTGATTGTAGTCAATGATGACTCTGATGGACCATCAGGAGTTTCTAAGTGGCAATATATAATTGGTTTCCTTTATAGCCTTAGAGCTTTTGCGCTTCACTCTCTTTCTCTGTCCCTGATGCATTTTCCCTTCCAAAAGGTTCCAAAAAGGGAAACATATTCAGTGGTTCTGGAAATGCAAATCTGTACAGCACTTGTTGCCACTTGTGTTTCTATTGTGGGAAATGGAAGACTTTTTGTATGGAAATGGTAGGTTTTGTTGGGGGAAGAGTTTTTTATGTTATGACCTTAGTTTGGACAGCTGTGGCTTGGCAGGTTTGTTCTGTTGGTGTTGTACTGTTGTGGACTTATTTTGCAATTGTATCATCTCTATCAGTACTGCTTCTTTGGCTATTACTCCTATTGCTTCCATGATAGTCTTCCATGATAAGATGAATGGCATCAAGGAAATAGCTATGCTTTTGGCTATTTGGGGTTTTGCATCTCATATTTAGTAGAATTATCTTGATGATTCTAAGGCAAGGTGATCGCAGAACATTGTTAGTGAATCTCATAATGACTCACCATGTTGACCTCTGGTGCAATCTTTTGTGCTTATGACCTTGGCATCATGTGAATGGTTTGGGCAAGCAAGTTTCTGTCGAGGAAGGAGAAGCCAAAGCGATCATGACCTGAATGTTTTGTTTATTGAAACCAGTGCCAAGGCCAACTTTAATAATAAGGTAAGCAATTAGTTTCCTCTACTTGGATAGCTAATTATACAAATGTTAAAGGCTTGTTGATAAAATGTAAATGCACACGATTTTGTTTGGGCTCACTCCAAACACTACAGACATCATTTTTGGAAAGAAAAAGCTTTTAGTGAATCATGCTAATGATCTGACCATCAATGATTCTGCTATATTTCTCTTTCAAAGGGTAAAATTCGTTTATTGGTCTCTTTTCCCCTCTTATGTAAGCTTCTTATTGTTTTGGTATTTCTAAAAACCTCATAGTCATGCAACTTAGTTTTCATTATCAATCCCTTGTCAGGAACTTTTTAGAAAGATTGCAGCAGCCTTACCTGGAATGGAAACACTTTTTTTGACCAATCAAGAAGACATGGTTGATGTCAATCTTAAGTCTAGCAATGCATTAGCAACGCAGTCACAACCACAGTCAGGATGATGTGCATTTTGATACATGTTGTGGACCTAAGCTCCAACTTCGTTGTCCCATCCTAAATGTCTTATGAATTATATCGTGTTTGTAAAGTCCTTGTTGTCCTCTTTTGTAGCTTTGCCCCTCTTTTGGTTGGTTGCATTTATGTATCATTTTTGGTAAATTTTTAGAAAATTCGTATCTTCAGTGAACTAAACTACAAATTCTTGTTCTAAAAGTGATTATATGCAATACAATTGTTTGGGTCTATCCTTCATTTTGAAAGAATCTTTCTGTTATGTTAGGTATGTGTTAAATAACAATCTTAAAATTGACTATTGGAGAGACTAAGAGAGACACCTTATGCCCCCATTGACATGACAAGGAAGTCAAAATGAAATTGTGAGCTTCCTGTAAAGCTATAACTGGTTTTACAATTTTACAACCAATGATTTTCAATCATTAAGTTGGCAAAGACGAAGAAAAAACAATAATATTTCTCTATTTCTCTTGGTTATGGAGTTGCTCCAGCTTGAGTTATTACAGCTGACCTTCTAAGAATTCAAATGTGATTAGATGAGTATATGAAAAAAGATAAGATTAGGACCTAAAGAAAAATTACCAAGGAATTTCATATCCATGAATAACATTGGCAAAACAGAGAGCATGTATCATCTATGGGAAGTAAAAATTAATAATAGTAAGAATCAGGCAAATCAAAATCATTGCTACTAGTATAGGAAATAAAGACCAGATAAAGATTTTACGAAGCTTGGAAGAAATCATACCACAAATCCTAGAATAAGGTGAAATACCCTCTTGAAATTTTCTCTATAAACATTCATCTACTTACAATAGCCATAGTTTCCATCAAATTATATGAAACTTAGTTTGTCACATTACCCAATGGTACGGACCCTCCCTATCCTAAAGTGACCAAGTCTGTGAATTTCCCTAAAACAAATAGACACCAAAGCAAACAATAGCTGAGACGTTATTGCAGAAAAATCTGCTCAAACCCTTAACCAGCTTTCACTCTACATAGATTAATAGCCAGACCTCCCCCAAAATTCTATCACAATTCCAATGCATAACAAATCAACAATTTACTGATCCATCAACAAATGACAGAGATTGAAGAGGAATACAGAATTAAAATTTAACAAATACATCATCCATAACCTAATTGAAAAATTATTTTTGATATAAATAAATAGGAGCTCAGGCACCCTTGAGTGAAACTAGGCTCTCAACATACACCATAGCTTCTCTTGGGATGAATGATTCCGGAAACTCTGGAATTTGAAGATTCCTAATTTCTTTAGAACCAATGTTATACAAGACTATTGCACCATCATCACCAACAAGAAGAAGCATTCCATTCTTGGAAAATTGTAGGGGCTTGTGAATTCCTAACAAGGGTCCTACTACAAGTTGTTTGGTCCAAGAATCCTCAACCTTGTATTCACGCATCACCCATATATCAAAGTATTTCTCTATCATAGTACCCTCCTCATAAACAACAAAAGCAAGGCAATCATTGAACACAGAAAAAACTTTGTTCTTCTGCGTACTTGAAACACTGTCCATAGGGTACTTTAGTTTTCGAAACACCTCATCTGGCAACCTCATTATTCGAAACACCTCACGACTCATGTCGAAGGATAGAATTATCTCACAATCACAATTCTGCCCGAGTTCGTTTATGTGGCTGTTGTCAAAGAAACCGAGCCAATGATTAACACCATTGAAGTACATTGCATAATAAGAAAGCAACCTAACGTTTGAACGATGAATAGTGGTGTCAATTACTTGGGTCCAGGAATCAGCATTTAGGGAGTAAACATCTGTGAAGAGTGAATTCTGGGTAGGTGGAGAATTCTTGTTGTAAGTGATAATTCTAACCACCTTGTAGTCATTAGAATATTGATCATAACCAAATGCAAAAGGTTTTGTAACGTTACATGGTGGAAGAAAAGGACGCTGAGGAAGTGGGGGACAACGAATGGTCTTACGTTCTTTGAGTGCTGGATTCCATAAGGCAAATACACTGGAGTAGCCACCGCTGAAGGTAAGGTAGGAAGCCAAGGGACCACCAATGCAAATAATACCATTAATGCAACCAAACAGGTTGATATCTGTAGGTCGACGAAGTACGGTCAAGCCCAAGTCCTTTGAAAAGTCCACAATGCGTAGAGCATCATCATCAAGATAAGGGTGTAGGGAGAAGACATGTTCTAATAAACCATAGCTCTCGACCAAAATACTTGAATTTTCTGTTTTTGTTTGATGGTGAAGAAGGTGTTTGGCAATGAAAGTTGGGTTTCGGAAAAGAGTAGACCTTGACTTTTGAACGCACCTGAAACGAAATAATGAATTAATTGGAAGCCATGACAGGATCTCTTCCAACAACTCCTCCGGTAAATATAAATATGAATTAATTGGGTTTTTTTTAAAGTTTTTTTTTTTTTTTTTGGGTCAAAAAGTAAAATTTATTCAAGTTAGACTCTTTAGTTTCTGTTTCTCAACATCAACAACAACAACAACAACAACAAAAAAAAGTGACTCTTTAGTTTTGGGCTAAAACATATAAATAAGATAGGCATCAAAAATTAGAGATATGGTGCTAGAAAGTAATAAAAATGACGAGAAATGTTCGAAACAATACCTTAAAATTCTAGTCATTATGTTTATATTTTTAAAGAGAAGAAAAACTTGCTACAATTCAAAACTTATATAATATTTAAACTTAATAAAACATGTAATATGTGTTCCATGTGTGTGTCTATATATATATATATATATATATTGGGTAATATTTAAAATATTCAAATTAGTGAGAATTGATTATGGTAATATTTATAATAAAAAAAGTCCTTTTAGGAACTGTGGCAGCACAGATTTGGTTCAACCTGGGCTTAGGATCATAATTAATTTGTATTATGGGTTAACAATAATCCACATTGAAAATTTTGAATAAGAACTATGCATCTTTGAGAATAAAATAACATAGAAATATTTATTCATAAGGTTTGTTGGAACCCTTTTTTTACAGAGTTTCTCCCTCTTGTTTTTCCAAGAAATCCCCTCTTTATATTAGTTTCCTCCCTTTTATATTCCCCCTACTCCTCCTTCATTCTTATCATTTCCTTCATTTGACCTATTTTCTTCTTCAGCATAAGCTCCAGCATGAGCTATCCTTATACAGTTGGGCTGTGCCATCGAGCTCTTACTTCCTCAACATTACGATGAATGGAGACTTTTGGGGCTCTCTGTCTTATTCTAATCAGTTATCCAACATTAAGGCTTCGTTTGGTTGGAGGAGTGGAAAACTGAGAGGATGAAAAATTGTGGGAGGATAGAAAAGTGGGAGGATGAAAAATATTTAGTTTTCCCTCTTGTGTGTTTGGTTGGAAGGATGAAAAAGTGAGAGGGTGAAAAACTCTTTTGTTTGGTTAAAGAGAAAAAGGGAAGGATGGAAAATTTAATTTATATAAATTGACTATTATACCCTTGTTACATAATAGGTAAGAAATATATTTATTTATACTCATTAAATAATATAAAATTTACCACACCATCACTTTTACAAAACACTCACGTCACTTTATCTATTATACACACTTTTTTATTAAAATAATATTTTTTTTTCACTTTTTTTATTATTTTCCACCTACCCCACCTAACTCATAAAGTGACTTAACTCTCACTTTTCCCTAACCCACAAAGTCTCCGCCCCTTTTTATATTCATTCTCAACAATTATATTTTTCAATGAAAAATATTATATCCACAATATTTTTCGCAATACTTTCACAAAAATCACATCAAAATCTTATGTGGAAAATTGTTACTAGTTCTAATTTGAACCTACCACTAAAATTATTTTTTTACTCACCAATATTAGCTAATAACAATCTATTACTTAAAATTTATTATGAAAATATTGTGAAAATATTATACTAGTATTTCTAAATTTTATTTTTCCTTTCTTTCTTTCTATCATCCACACGTTTCTTTTTTTTTTTTTTTTTTCTTTTTTCCTCTTTTTTTCTCCTCCACACCTTTCCCTTGTCTCTATCTTCTCTAGCACTTTGTCTGGAGCTCTAGGAGCACTTTTCTTTTATTCTTTTCTTCTCTAGCAGCACTTCGGCTGGAGCTCTCTCTCACACATAAAGATCATCCCTCAAGTCTCTGCATCTCTTTTTTTTTTCTTTTTTTTATGACAGTTCGAAAGCCTCTCTCATCCCTCAAGTCTCTGCATCTCTTTTTTTTTTTTTTTTTTTTTTGACAGTTCGAAAGCTACAAGGAAGAGAGAAGATGATGATGAAGAAGATGAAGATGGGTTGATTTTGAGTTGATTTTGTTTTGGGTTGATTTTGAGTTGGGTTGATTTTGAGTTGATTTTGTTTTGGGTTGATTTTGAGTTGAGTTTGGGATGGGTTTTCTAATGGGGTTTGAGTTGATTTTAAGTTGTTTTTTGTGTTGATTTTGAGTTATTTTTGGGTTGCGGTGGTGATAGTTGGGTTGTGCTGAGTAGGTGGTTGGAAAATTGTCTTCTTCTTCTTTGCTGAGTTGCTGTGACCGTTGGGAAAGAGAGGGCATTTCCGTAATTTGGCTGTGAGAGCACTTTTCTCTCCATAGTTTTCCTCCCAATTTGGGAGGATGAGATTTGTGGGCCCGGGGGAGAAAATTTTCTCCCGGGTTTTCCATCCTCAGTATTTTTCACCCTTTGCCAAACAGTGAAAAACACTGTTTTCCACCCACTTTTCCTCCCTCTTTTCCATCCTCTCTAAAATCATCCCAAAATGCAAATGTATCAGACAAATTATTGTAGATCTAGTCCTCGTATTATCCCTTAGGGTCCGTTTGGTTGGAGGAGTGGAAAAGTGGGAGGAGTGGAAAAGTGGGAGGATGGAAAATATTTAGTTTTCCCTCGTGTGTGTTTGGTTAGAGGGATGAAAAAGTGGGATGATGGAAAACTCTTTTGTTTGGTTGAAAAGAAAAGTGGGAGGATAGAAAAAATAATTTATATAAATTGACTATTATTCCCTTGTTACATAATAGGTAAGAAATAGGTTTATTTGTACTCATTAAATAATATATGTGAAAAGTGTTACGTTCACAACATTTTTCGCAATACTTTCACAACAAAATTTATGTAAAAAGTTGTTACTAGTTTTAATTTGAACCCACCACTGAAATTATTTTTTTACTTACCAATATTAACTAATAACAAACTGTTACTTAAAATTTATTGTGAAAATATTGTAGTAACATTTCTCAATTAAGATTTTTTATTATTATATTATTTCTCTTTTCTCTCTTTTCATTTCATCCATACGTTTTTGTTTTTGTTTTTGTTTTTTTTTTTTTTTTTCTATGCTATCTCCTCCACACACGTTGTTATCTCTATCCCCACCCCTTCTTTTTCTTTTTCTCCACACACATTCCAGAACTCTCATTCTCTCATTCTTTTCTCCAGCACGCTCTCTCTGGTTTTTTTTTTTTTTTTTTTTTTTTTCCTCCATACACGTTTGTCCTTGTCTCTTTCTCCCCCTTCTTTTCTTTCTTTTCCCCCTCATTCAAGAAGTGCTTTCTCTCTTTTTTTTCTCCAGCTCTCGGTCTCTGGTTTCTTTTTTTTTTTTTTTTTTACTTGATTCCAGAACAACGTTGTGTCTGTGAGGAGGGTAGATGGGAGAGGGCATTTGTGTAATTTCACGGTAAGAGCAGTTTTCTCTCAACAGTTTTCCTCCCGATTTGGGAGGAAAAAAATTGGTGGGCCCGGGAGGAAAATTTTCTTCCGGTTTTCCATATTCTCTTTTTTCCTTCGCTTCCCAAACAGTGGAAAATACTGTTTTCCACACCATTTTCCACCCATTATTTTCCATCCTTCCTATAATCCCTCCAACCAAACATAGTGTTAAGTTCCGAAATTCTTTCTCAGAAGGTCGGGAAACAAATTGACTTTGCTTGCTCAGTGTAGATATTTACTTCGGATGGGGTCCACGGTAATTTACCATTGGACCCATGATGACGCGCCCTTTGGTTTGTGGTTCGAGGTATGGGTCCTTTGGGGAGGTTTTCACCCTGAAGGAGTACGTATTGGGCCTAGTTTAGCCCATGGCCCAAATAACATTCTTTAATGTCATCACATTAAAAATAGGTTTACGTGGTCAAACTAAATAGGTTTACGCGCCCTTTGGTCTCTATCGATTCATTCTTTAATGTTATGTTTACCCAATATTTTATTTGACCACGTAAACCTATTTTTAAAATGCATTATACGCATCTCCATTTATGCATGTTGTATGACCATAGCCTCTAAAACTGTAGAGAGATATTGCTTTTATTCATTAATTTCTAGAAATTTATGACTTTGGCTATTGGTATTTTTTACAATTAAATTAAATAAAAATCAATGGCTAGAAAAAATGTGTAACTTATATAAAGTTACAGTAGATGCAACTTGAACTCATCTTTTACTCTACATATTCATCACACAAAAACCATTTCATCTTTTTTTTTTTAACCATACATTTCAAAATTTATTTGAGAATAATTCAACTTAAAATTTTAGTTGTATTTTCATTTAAATCCCTTATTTTGTTTCTAAAAGGGAAAAACTATTCCCTTATTTTTAAATTTAATTTGTTAGACAACCTTTTGGAAATTTTACCCTTTTTTGAAAAATATAATTGTTCTTTTTATCTAGCTTATTTTCAAAATTATATAAACCAATAAAATAAATTATCTCAAGCAGAACATCCCCAGTAAATATTTGACTTAAATCATTCTCATAATTACAAAGTAAGCTTTTTTTGGGGGGGAATATAGTTAGATTAATTTGTAGGAAATATTATTATGGAATCAAAGATATTCTAGTTGAGAAAGTCTATATGCACAACAAAGTTTTACAATATTTTCACAGGCTCTTTTGAGTTATGGTGAGTGTCAATATAATCATTAATCTATGGTAAGCTTCTATTGAAAAATATTGTGAAATTTTGATATGACAGAGTAATGAACCAAATCAAAGTATTTTTTTACTTTTTTTTTTTTTTTTTAATTTTAGAGTTTACAAAACCTAAATTTGCTTGGATTTAGATGATTAGATCCCTTGCAATTATTGTATGATCTAAAAGTTAGAAATGTGAAAGAAGTCAAAAAAAGTTAAAAATTAAAAAACCAATTATTGTTGTCATTGGAGTCCAATACGTTATTCAGGGAGTAAAGATGAGACAGTGAGAGTTTGGGGTACGTTTGGGTAGGTTTCTTTTTCTTTTTCTTTTTTTGGTTATATTTTATTTTATTACTTGATTTGGTTTGAAAGTTTACATTTCTCTTCTACATTGATGATTCTAAATTCAAATGTAGAAGAGGAATAATTACCACCAATGTGATGTGTTTATATTTAAGTACATGTTGATTTGGGAAAATTAAACTTTACTACCCTAAACTATACTCCAGATTACACTTTGCACTCTAAACTTTTCAAATGCACATTTTGCACTCTAAATTATGACTCTTGTTACATTTTCCACCTTGACATTAAGTTTGCTATTATGTTGGATGGAAATCTCAAGCGCTGAAGCATGTGACTTGTGAGTCTTCCTTAAATGGTACAAAAGAAAAAGATCAAATGCCCCCATTCCCAACTCATTTCTTCATCCCAATCCCAAAATTTCCAAAATTCATATTATCAAATGTTATTAAATTTTATATTGATATTTTTTTCTTCAAATCTTTTGAAGCAAAAACTTGCACATAGAATCTTGGAACTTGCACAGAGAAAGCAAAAAACTACATGGAAAAGTAGCGTTTAAAAATATGAATGAAAGAGGTGGTTTGCAAAATTTGTGGGCCTAATGCTAATTCAATCCATTAAGCTGTGGTGGGATCTAACGACACAAAATCCGAAAAGAGCCAAGCTTGTGTAGAAGAGAAGAGAAACTAAACCCACATGTAAAATAGATTGAAACCTATCAACCTGTCGGAGAAGAGAGGTGGTGCCCTAGATGATTTTGTTTTGCGTACTTACTATTTAGGGTTTTATTATTTTATTTTATTTTATTTTTGTGAGAGCGAAAAGAGTTGTTGGCCAGGACAGAGGAGAGATGGGTAAGAAGTGAAGAAATAAATTTTTTTTTTCTTTGATTCATCATTGGGAAGAGGGGCATTTGGTCTTTTTACTATGTGCCACTTAGGCAAGACTAAGTGGAGTCACATGCTTGAAATTTTTGTCTAACATAATAGAAAACTTAACATTAAAGTGCAAAATGTAACAAAGGATATAGTTTAGGGTACAAAATGTGCATTCGAAAAGTTGAAGGTGCAAAGTGTAATCTAAGGTATAATTTAGGATGGTAAAGTATAATTTTCCTTATTGATTTGGTTTGGTGTATTCACTTCTTTCCTTTTCAAGAGAAATCAATGGTTAATATGGATTTTATGTTGTGTTAAAAGAAATGAATGAATGGAAAATTATAATACTAAACCCAAAATAAATAAATATATAAAAAGATCTAATTTATATCTATTACTATCTATACTTCTATATTTATCTATTCCATTTGAAAATGCCCCAAAATAAAGATCTTTACACAAAATTTATAAATAAAAGTATTATCTTACCATTTACTTTATTTAAAAAGTCAATGTCAATATTTGTTTAAATTAATGAGGATAGTTTTTTTTTTTTTTTTAATTTGTATATTTTTACTTGACAAACAATGCATTAAATGATATTCCCTTAAAAAGTTGGATCATGACAATTTGGATGTGACTCTTGAGTACCATTTAAGGGGCTTTTCTAGTTTAGATTCCTACTTTTGGATATCCAAAATACCCTCAAATGCACTAATTTAAGAAATTTAAATAATAGGGTTAAATATGTAAAATTACTAATTTAAAAATTCCTAAATTTTAAAAAGCAGATTTCTCCATTTTCCATGTTTCTTTGTCAAATTCAAATTTAAAAATAAAACAATTTTTTTAAGAAATAAAACAGTTCATTTTTAGGTTTTTTTTTTATATTATTATTTAGAATCACCTCAAATTTTAGATAAGTTTCAAACTATTTTTTTTTCTCTCTCACGATTATAGTAGAATACTAAAAACTTCTTCTTCTTTTTTAATAAATAAAACAATTTTAAGATGTAGGACAACCATTATGCCAGACAATATTACAGAAGAATTTGAAACATGAAGTCAAAAAACAACTAAAATGACAGCGAACATCAATTTTAATATGATGTCTCCGCATTATTCTTCCTAAGCAAGGCATAACCTATAGGATGAGGAAGATGGGTAACAAAACATGAGTGGAATAACTAAATAGCCTAACTTATGACTACAGAAAACAATCAGTAAAAATACCTCCACATTGCATTAAGCCGTAACCTGCCCACCATTAATAAATCTAATTAATCGCTTGCCAAATAATTGATTAACTTCCCATCAAAAAAAGAATTGATTAACTTAATCACAACCAGGCCTAAAACCCTAAAATTTGGGATATGATTCTTAGGAGAAAGAAAAGGATGAAATGGAATGAAAGAGGTGGATTATTCTCATTTGGAATTTTGGGCATGCAATAGACAAGGATAATAAGGAACATCATGCTAAGGGGATTGAGAAGAAAAAATAAATTATGTCAAGAAAGTGATAGAATGCTCTTGGTACAGTGTACTAACCACACAATTCATTAGGTGAATCCCCAGCCTAAATATAAAGGTTGAACAGAACACAAACCTGTGGCTTGGCTAAAAGAAGCACATCATGATGAATACCAGAACATGAAAAACTATCTTTCTAAATGTGTAAGTAAAAAGCTCAACAACATGAACAATTTCACAAAAACTAGCTAGCAATCACTGAGGTTAAACCAACCCATCTAGGAACTTCTACAACATTGAAAAATGCTAAGAGACCACAAAAACAATGATAAAGTCATCTACCTACAGCAAATATGGTTTCCACCAAAGTAAAGGAAACTTAATTTATCAAATTAGCAAGTGGTACAGACCGTCAAGTGACCAAGTCTGTGTGAATTTCCCTAAAACAAATGGACACCAAAATTCTATAGCTGAGATGTTATTGCAGAAAAAACTACTCATAGATTAATAACCAGACCTCCCCCAAAATTCTATCACAATTCCAATGCATAAAAAATCAACAATTTACAGATCCATCAACAAATGACAGAGATTGAAGAGGAATATAGAATTAAAATTTAAAAAATACATCATCCATATGATATCATCTCTAAATCACACATAACTTATTGAAAAATTACTTTTGATATAAATAATTAGGAGCTCAGGCACCCTTGAGTGAAACTAGGCTCTCAACATATACCATAGCTTCTCTTGGGATGAATGATTTCAGAAACTCTGGAATTTGAAGTTTCCTAATTTCTTTAGAACCAATGTTATACAAGACTATTGCGCCATCGTCACCAACAAGAAGAAGCATTCCATTCTTGGAAAATTGTAGGGGCCTGTGAATTCCTAACAAGGGTCCTACTATAAGTTGTTTGGTCCAAGAATCCTGAACCCCGTATTCACGCATCACCCATATATCAAAGTATTTCTCTGTCATAGTCGTAGTATACTCCTCATAAACAACAAATGCAAGGCAATCATTGAACACAGAAAAAACTTTGTTCCTCCGCATACTTGAAACACTGTCCACAAGGTACTTTAGTTTTTGAAACACCTCATCTGGCAACCTCATTATTCGAAACACCTCATGACTCATGTCGAAGGATAGAATAATCTCCCTATCACAATTCTGCCCGAGTTCGTTTATGCGGCCGTTGTTAAAGAAACCGAGCCAATGATTAACACCATTGAAGTATATTGCATAACGACAAAGCAAACCAACGTTTGAACGATGAATAGTGGTGTCAATTACTTGGGTCCAAGAATCAGCATTTAGGGAGTAAACATGAAAAAAATTGTAGTAGTCTATGAAGAGTGAATTTTGGGTAGGTGGAGAATTCTTGTTGTAAGTGACAATTCTAACCACCTTGTAATCATTAGAATATTGATCATAACCAAATGCAAAAAATGCTTGATAAGGGTAGTTTTGTAATTAATCCATGACGAAACAAAAGGCGACGGACATAACAAGGTTGACAACTTCACTCATAAGAGACAACCTTGTTGTAAAGTCTACAGCTCCACCCCATACCTGACGGCTGCATCTTGGGCACAATAAGCTGAAGATAGTAAGCTGAATACAGTAAGCTGAGGACAGTAAGCTGAAGACAGTAACCTGAAGAGAATAAGCTGAAGGGGATATATGAATCTCTGACAACCCCGACGAGGGAGTAGGCGAAGCTGACGACCCTGACGAGGTAGTAGGCGAGGCTGACGACCCTGATGTGGCCTTGCTTGGTCTCTACTCATGCGCGTATAAGGAAATATCTTGCGCCCCACGCTTACCTCTTATAAGGATAAAAATAGTACTTAGAGTCGTCAGGCATAGGCTAACGGTTACAAGCAATACCATTAGCTTCCATTGGCAGAGGTCAGCAAACGAAGATCTAATAGAAACGCTGAAGGGAGTCCGCAAGGCACGCTTAATGACTGACGTCGTTAATAAACTGACGGTATTAAGCTGACACCACTAGAGCTGGGGTGAATAGGGTAAGCTGATGATGTGGAAGAAAAATAGTTAATGCTGAAGGTGTGAGGAAAGCTGACGGTTTATAGCGACGACTTGGGCTGACGGTCTCTTTTGAATCTGTCAGCTTTTATAATACTCATCGACAAAGAGAAAGTTAGGAAAAGGCACTCAAAGGCTGACGCCTCCATGAAGCTGACAGCGTTAAGGCTGAAGGGGCAGTGTAAGCTGACGACCCTGATAAAGAGTTGCTTGCCACCCACGTATTACGTATATAAGGAAATAACTTGCTCTCCACGATTAGTAAGATCCAAAGGGATTCCTATAAGGAAAGGATCCCGAAAAATACGCTCCAAAGAGACTCCTAAAAGGAAAAGACTTCTAATCCAATAAGGAGAGGTCAACACTCTACTACAATAAAAACCCAAATACCCTCACCAACCAAGGTACACATAATTGACCCCACTCTAGTACTTTAGAGTTGTAAATAAGAGATTTCTCTAACTTGACCATCGGAGGGTATTTGGCCGGTACCATACCAGTACTCCTTTTAAAGTCTTCAGCTTTTGTGTCGTGCAGATTCTCATCAGGAGCACGTAAAGACCGTGTGGCTTACTGACGATTTTTCGGCATCATCAGTTGGCGCCGTCTGTGGGAAACGAAGCGCACTTTAGCCTATCGCTTCCCAGACAAAGAGTTGCATGGTACTTACTCGCTCGATGGCAACTACCAACTACGTTCAGGGAGACGAGCCGCGACCCACTGCCCTAGAGAGGCAGGTCCAAACCCTCATGGCAGCAGTGGAACGTCTCACCAAACAGAATCAGGACCTTGAAGAACAGCTATGGCAGAAGAATGTCGCTATGGGTACCCAAGAGGAAAATCAAGAAGGTACTAGTGCCGAGCAAAGAGACCAAGAGGGGTCGGAAGGTAGTAATGCCCCAAGCAGACCAGAGTGACAAGATATGAGCCGTCCATCCATCACTGATATGGCTCTACTCCACATTGTCGCGGAGATGAAGGCGATGAAGGAACAGATGAACGTCATGATGAACGCCCTCAAAGGATGGGTGTCCAGCGACCTTGATGATCTGGTCCACCGAACCGACTCGCCGTTCACCGCATCCGTCAATTCCTTCCCTCTTCCACCAAAGTTCCGTATGCCGTAGGTGGAAAACTACGACGGAAACAAAGAGCCTCTAAATCATTTGAAGTCCTTCAAGACCCTAATGCACCTTCAAGGGGTACCCGACGAGATCATGTGCAGAACTTTCCCCACCACGCTGAAGGGTCCCGCAAGGATATGGTTTAGCAGACTGACGCCTAACTCCATCTGTACTTTCAAGGAGCTAAGCGCCCAGTTTGCTTCACACTTCATCAGGGGACACAGGTATAAGAAGTCTACAGCATGCTTGATAAGCATCAAGCAGCGGGAAGATGAGACGCTAAGGTCTTACATAGCACGCTTTAACAAAGAGGCGCTTTCAATCGATAAAGCTGTCGACAAGATACTTGTAGCCGCTTTCATAAATGGGCTGCGGAAGGGTAAGTTCCTATTTTCGCTATATAAGAACGACCCAAAGACTATGTCGGATGTGCTTTACAGGGCAACCAAGTACATGAATGCTGAAATCGCGCTTCTGACTCGAGAGAAGAGAGAAAGGCAGGAGGATACGCGACAGGACAGAAGGCGGAAGATGGCAAAAACTGGAGACACTGGACAGACAGAAGCTACATCACCCGTGGAACACCAAGCACCTACGAAAGTACTACCAGTAAAAAGGATGGCATGAAGAGCGGCACCTCTTTATTTCTAGTTTACCTTAGTGAATTTTAGTTATACTCCTCAGTTTTTCTATTTACTTTAGTTTTTGCTACAATAACTCTTTTAAGGCCCAAATGGCAGGTCTTCGTTTTCTTTTTAAGAACTACTTTTTCTATGAATGCATGATTTATTATAATAAGAGGAGTCTATTCAGACATGGCCAAAGTTGCCTACAGGTGGACGGTCACTACACTAAGTTACCTACGGGTAGACGCATGGCTAAAGTACCCTACGGGTGGACGGTCACTACGTTAAGTCACCTACGGGTAGACGCGTGACCGAAGTCTCCTATGGGTGGACGGTCTAACCGCTAAGTCGCCTACGAGTGTACAGACGACCAATGTCGCCTACGGGTGGACGGTCTAAACATTAAGTCGCCTACAGGTACAGATGACCAAAGTTGCTTACGGGTGGATGGTCTAAATATTAAGTCGCCTACGGGTGGACAGACCACCGAAAGGCGACGACCAGTAAAGCTGAAGAGTAAAAAGACTTACTCCTAAGTACCACCAAAAGGTGACGACCAGCAAAGCTGAAAAGTAAATGACTTACTCCTAAACACCACTAAAAGGTGATGACCAGCAAAGCTGAAGAGTAAGAGGACTTACTCCTAAGCACCCTTAAAAGGTGACGATCAACAAAGCTGGCAAGTATGAAGACTTGCTCCTAGGCACCACCGAGAGGTGACAACCAACAAAGTGGACGAGTCTACTACTAAGTCCACAAAGTGGACGAATTTATTACTAAGTCCACAAAGTGGACGAGCCTACTGCTAAGTCCACAAAGTGGACGAACTTATTACCAAGTCTACAAAGTAGACGAGCCTAAGACCACAAAGTGGACGGGCCTATCACCAAAGCCTACAAAGTAGACGAGTTAAATATAAGTCCAAAAGTTGGACAAAAGCCATTACCAAGCTTACAAAGTGGATGGGCACATTACCAAGTCTACGAAGTAGACGAGCCTAAGTCCACAAAGTAGACGACCCCACAAAAGTGGACGAGATTATTACTAAATCCACAAAATGAGCGACCTCATTACAAAGTCCACAAGACAGTGGACGGATCCACCACAAATGGACGGACCTAAACACATACAGGTCCGTAATTTAGTTCATCCCACGAAAATGGGTTAATAAAATAAAGTCCACAAAACAATGGACGAATCCACAGTAAGTGGACGGACCTAACTAAGCAAACGGGTTCATGCTTAAGTCCGCAAGCAAGTTCATCCCGTCAGGATAAGGTTACAGACCCTTCCACATATCTTGAGGCATCTCACATAAATAACCCTTCCACAACATTAACTCCATAACCCGTCAACTAAAGCTGATGAGGCTATGGAGTGGGGGGCAGTTGATAAGGGTAGTTTTGTAATTAACCCATGATGAAACAAAAGGCAACGGACATAACAAGGTTGACAACTTCACTTATAAGAGACAACCTTGTTGTAAAGTCTACAGCTCCACCCCATACCTGACGGCTACATCTTGGGCACAATAAGCTGAAAATAGTAAGCTAAAGACAGTAAGCTGACGATAGTAAGCTGACGACAGTAAGTTGAAGACAGTAACCTGAAGAGAATAAGCTGAAGGGGATATATGAATCTCTAACGACCTCGACGAGGGAGTAGGCGAAGCTGACGACCCTGACGGGGTAGTAGGCGAGGCTGACGACCCTGATGTGGCCTAGCTTGGTCTCCACTCATGCGTGTATAAGGAAATATCTTTCGCCCTACGCTTACCTCTGATAAGGATAAAAATAGTACTTAGAGCTGTCAGGCATAGGCTGACGGTTACAAGCAATACCATCAGCTTCCATTAGCAGAGGTCAACAAATAAAGATCTAATAGGAACGCTGAAGGGAGTCTGCGAGGCACACTTAATGACTGACGCCGTTAATAAGATGACGGTATTAAGCTGACACCACTAGAGCTGGGGTGAATAGGGTAAGCTGATGATGTGGAAGAAAAATAGTTAATGCTGAAGGCGTGAGGAAAGCCGACGGTTTATAGCGATGACTTGGGCTGACGGTCTCTTTTGAATCCGTCAGCTTTTATAATACTCATCGACGAAGAGAAAGTTAGGAAATGGCACTCAAAGGCTGACACCTCCATGAAGCTGACGGCGTTAAGGCTGAAGGGGCAGTGTAAGCTGACGACCCTGATAAAGAGTTGCTTGCCACCCACGTATCGCGTATATAAGGAAATAACTTGCTCTCCACGATTAGTAAGATCCAAAGGGATTCCTATAAGGAAAGGATCCCGTAAAATACGCTCCAAAGAGACTCTTAAAAGGAAAAGACTTCTAATCCAACAAGGAGAGGTCAACACTCTACTACTATAAAAACCCCAATACCCTCACCAACCAAGGTACGCATAATTGACCCCACTCTAGTACTTTAGAGTTGTAAACAAGAGATTTCTCTAACTTGACCATCGGAGGGTATTTGGCCGGTACCATACCGGTACTCCTCTTAAAGTCTTTAGCTTTTGCGTCGTGCAGGTTCTTGTCAGGAGCACGTAAGGACCGTGTGGCTTACTGACGATTTTTCGGCATCATCAATGCTCTAAAGTTATATGGTGGAAGAAAATGGGCAGGACACTGAGAAAGTGAGGGTCAACGAATGATCTTACGTTCTCTGATTGCTAGATTCCATAAGACAAATACATTATTGAAGCCGCCACCGCCACGAGCAAGGTAGGAGCCACCAATGCAAATAATACCATTGATGCAACTAAACATGTTGAGACTTAGAGGTCGAAGTTGGGGCAAGCCCAAGTCCTTTGAAAGGTCCACAATGCGTACAGCATTATCAACATCAGGATAAGGGTGCAGAGAGAAGCCATATCCTACTAAGTCAGAGCTCTCGACCAAAATACTTGGATTTTTAGTTTTTGTTTGATGATGAAGAAGGTGTTTGGTAACGAAAGTTGGGTTTTGGATAAGAGTAGACCATGACTTTTGAACGCACCTGAAACGAAATACTGATTTAACTAGAAGCCATGACAGGATCTCTTCCAACAACTCTTCCGATAAAGAAGGCCTAAACCTCAACCTGCTCGACCTTAACCTCCACCTCCACTTCGAACTCGACATTATCGACTGACTACCACTTGTATTTGATTGAAACCCCTAAAACCCTATTCCTAATATATACTGTATACTCCTTTCGGCTCTCGGTATTTTCATTTGCACACATTTCGTTTTTCTTATTCTTTTTCAAAATGCAAATGGCACATGATGGGACTGACAAACTCACCTTGCTTGGACAATCTCAACAAATATACTCGTCTACCTTGGCAGGACACAGACGAACACAGGATAACCATTAATACGAGCCTTCAATGCCGCGGACAGTTACCAATAAGCGGGCAGACCGTTAGGGCCTCATCAAGACCTGTATTCATGAGCCTTGAGGCGTTACAAAAGAGCATTAAAGCCACATTAACAACCACAACAGCTAGGGGTGTGTAAACATATATAAAGCCCACACAGCACCAATACAAGGTACATAGACACACCTCAAAGCATTACTAGTTATTCTGATACTTTGTTATTTCCTCAAAGTTCTCTTATACTGACTTTGGCATCGGAGACGTTGTGGCAGACACCACACCGATGTCCACCTTAAGGGAGCTATCTTACCATTTTCACAGTGACACCGACGAAGACACGGCTCTATCTGGACAAACCTACAAGACTGACAATTTGCACTTCATCAATTTAGCGCCGTCTGTGGGGACGACATTTTCGCACTTAGGTTCGAAAGCGTAGTTTCCAATCAATTCATATATTCAGATGGAGTCCGACCAAGGTCCTGCAGCATTAGCCCTTCAAGTCCAAGCTCTTGCAGGTAGCATCGAAGAGCTCACTAGACAGAATCAAAAGATGAGGTTATGGCTTCAACAAAAGGAAAATCGGTCCAGGGCCAACCAAGAGGATGAGGGAGACAGCCATAGAAGGAGCGACTGTCGAAGGCCAACCACTCCAGATGAACCAAACTCAGACCTTCTCCGGGAGATGAGAAAGGAGATGGACGAACTGAGGAATGCCATTAGAGGGAAAACAGATTGAAGCCTGGATAGAATGGTCAGGACAACAGATTCACCTTTTACTGCGGTAGTCCTGGAATGCCCAGTGCCGTCGAAATTTCGCCTACCTCAGCTTGAGCCGTTTGACGAACTTAAAGACCCCCTGGACCACCTCAACACCTTTAAGACGACACTAGGCCTTCAATAGCCTCCTGACGAAATACTGTGTCGTTCTTTCCCCACCACTTTCAAAGGAGCTGCAAAAGAATGGTACACGAAGTTGCCAACATCGTCCATTGACAGCTTTGAGCAATTGGGCAACGCCTTTTTGCGCCACTTCGTCGGGGGACAACGCCCAAAGAGGCCAGCAGACCACTTACTTACCATTAGACAAGGGGAGAAAGAGACCTTGAGGTCGTACGTGAAACGCTTTACTCGAGAGACTCTAAAGGTAAACGAAGCTGACGACAAGGTGCAGTTACGACCTTTAAAGCTGGATTGAAGTCCAGAGAGTTTGTAGTTTCACTCGCAAAGAATCCTCCTAAGACGATGGCAGAGATGCTCCTGAACGCACAGAAGTACATGAACGCTGAAAATGCTTTAGCTGTGATAAAGGATGTGGAAGAGACCCTACCCAAGGGAAACTCGGCCCGACCTAGGAAGAACCTTACCAGGTCGTCCATTACTCCAGACAAGGCAGTTATCACTTAGAGACCATAGACGGGCAAAATCTGCCGCGACCATAGAACATTGAGCACTTAAAGAAGTACCACCAATAGATGTAACAGACAATTGTATTCATTTTTTAAAGCAATAAAAGAACTATTCAACCAATGACTTAATGCGAGTAAACCCAGCAACTTAAAAACCAAAATTTGGCTAAGTAACAAGATTCCGCCTAGACGGATGTAAGTTACTGACAAAGCCAAAAATGACAAGATCCATTCAATGGGTGTAAGTCACAAAAATTGGCTAAGTAACAAGATTCCGCCTGGACAGATGTAAGTTACTAACGAAGCCAAAAATGACAAGATCCCTTCTATGGGTGTAAGTCACAAAAATTGGCTAAGTAACAAGATTCCGCCTGGACGGATGTAAGTTACTAACGAAACCAAAAATGACAAGATCCCTTCAATGGGTGTAAATCACAAAAATTGGCTAAGTAACAAGATTCCGCCTGGACGAATGTAAGTTACTGATGAAGCCAAAAATGACAAGATCCCTTAAATAAGTGTAAGTCACAAAAATTGGCTAAGTGACAAGATTCCGCCTGGACGGATGTAAGTTATTGTCTAAGCCAAAAATGACAAGATCCCTTAAATAGGTGTAAGTCACAAAAATTGGCTAAGTGACAAGATTCCACCTAAACGGATGTAAGTTACTGACAGGTCAATACCCCCTCAAAAGTGCAAGTCACAATAGAAAATTTAACTAAGTACAAGGTACCAACGCAGATGAAGCAACTAAGTGGACGAAGCAGGTAGAGATCATGCAAAGATAAGAATACTAACAACAGGTCCAGGCATCAGCGGCCACATTGTCATCGGCTGGGGGCGCAGGAGCACTCTCAGGGGCATCACCTTCAGGAGCCGCAGACTGGGAGACCTCGTCAGTAGCCATTTCTTTATCTACGTCCTTAAGATCAAGGTTCTCTAGATTCGCTCCAGTAGGATGCTTGACGAGTTGTCGCTCAGCCCTGAGGTCGTCCCCGATGACCTTGCTTTTCTCCTTCAGAGTGCTGGCCTCGTCCATGGCGATAATCAAGTCTTTTTTCAACTTTGAGTTCTCCGCCTCTAAGAGCCATGTCTGATCAGGAAACCTTTCATCTTCTGATGGTTGTCATAACACGTCACGACGACCACAGAACCTGGGGGGTAGCTGATGGGACTGACGAACTCACCTTGCTTGGACGATCTCAACAAATATACTCGTCTACCTTGGCAGGACACGGACGAACACAGGATAACCATTAATACGAGCCTTCAATGCCGCGAATAGTTACCAATCAGCGGGCAGACCGTTAGGGCCTCATCAAGACCTATATTCATGAGTCTTGAGGCGTTACAAAAGGGCATTAAAGCCACATTAACAACCACAACGGCTAGGGGCTGTGTAAACATATATAAAGCCCACACAGCACCAATACAAGGTACATAGACACACGTCAAAGCATTACTAGTTATTCTGATACTTTGTTATTTCCTCAAAGTTTTCTTATACTGACTTTGGCATCGGAGATGTTGTGGCAGGCACCACACCGGTGTTCACCTTAAGGGAGCTATCTTACCATTTTCACAATGACACCGACGAAGACACGACTCCATCTGGACGCACCTACAAGACTGACGATTTGCACTTCATCAGCACATTTGCACCTATTTTGCAAAATGGATAAATACCCTTAATTTTAAAACTATATAGTAAAATACATCTCCTTCTAAAATATTTAATAAAATGTCCCTGTTTTGAAACTTGAGTTCGGTGTAAAACTCGATTTCCTTCAAATCGAGTTTTACGTATATTTTTAAGTAAAACTTGACATTAACAATGTCAAAATTTAAGTAGCAGAATTTGCATAGAACTCGACATTGTTAATGTCAAGTTTCATCTGTAACTTAATTTTATTAAAATCAAATCCAAAAAATAGTGGCATTTTGCTAAATACTTTGAAAAGAGAGATATTTTGCTATATAGTTTTAAAATTAAGGTTATTTACCCATTTTGCCCCATTCCGATTTGTGTATATTACACACACTTGCCCTTGTTATCGCAGGTGGTTCAAAAACTATTGTTTTCAATGGTCTTTTTTTTTTTTTTTTTTTTTTTTTTGGATATGTATTGTTTTTATGGTCGATTCGGCAGTGTGGTGCTGTTAACTTTGATTGGACTTGAGTTAGATTAATTAGGTTATAAATTGGTTCTTTGTGCAGGTTGGTTTTTTAGTTTTTTTTTTTTTTGGGGGTCAAAAATTAAAATTTATGGTGAAAAAGTAAATTTATTCATGTTAGACTCTTCAGCTTTGGGCTGAAACATACAAGCAAGATATGCATAAAAAATTAGAGACATAAGCTCTAAAAAAGTAATTAAAATGAAAAATGCTCAAAATATTACCTTAAAATTCTAGTTTCAATAATATAGGCATTATACTATATTTTAAAAGGTTCCATTTGGTTAGGCGTTTTGGAAGATTAAAAGAGTATTTTTAAAATTCAAAACTCTATTTTGCAACCACAACTCCTCATAGTTTTTTTTTTTACAAATGCTCATTTTAAACTCAAAACACAGTTTTCCAACAACTTGTACAAATGCACCCAAAGAGAAGAAAAACCTGCTACAATTCTAAACTTATATAATATTTATACTTAATGAAACATGTAATATGTGTTCCCACACACACATATATATGGTAATATTTAAACTTAATGTAACATGTAATATGTAATATTACCAATATTGTTATAATCTCATATACATGAACTCCATTATTACACATTGCAAACCATTTTTCCTGTTCTTAATTGTGTAGATATTTTCTTCTTGTATAAAGTATCTATAAATAGTCTTATCATTTAATATGTGAACTATAAGGACAAGTAAATCATTTATCTAGTCACGCGTTATGTCATACAACAAAGTCCCTTTCAACAAGATTGTGGAAAGGAAAAAAATGAAAAATAAAAAGTTTAGTCACTTTATTATGAATAAATAAACATAAGAGACCACATTTAGAGGTGTGTTATTTAAGTGAACTATGGAGTTTCTTAGGACTAGTAGATGACAAATTTGGTCAGAGGCGTGTTATTAGGACTGGTTAGAGAGGAAGAGAAAGAGAATGAGTGAGTGACCTGGCAAGAGAGAGAGAGAGTGAGAAAGAAAGAGAATAAATTAAAAATAAAAAATAAAAAATAAAAAACACATAGCAACTTGCTAGCAACTTACTGTAACAAGTTGCTTAAACTTTTTAAATTTGGCAACTTTGATGTAGAGCACATTTTAATTTTTTTGAGCTATAAAATAGCATTTTAGCAATTTTCACATCTTTGATGTGAATGCTCTTAAGCCTCATACCCATCTATTATAAAAGATTCCTAACATGTCACATCATCATATTACGTATTAAAGGATATGCACAACTACACTCAATCAATTTTAATACTCATTTGAAAATTCAACTTAATTGTGAATTTACTAAGGTGTTATTACGTGTGGTAAAACGTATTAAATTTTAAGTAAAAAACTGATGTGTCAACCTCTTATTGGATCGTATAAAACATGAATTTTACACTCTATCCTTACTGAATTCAAACTCTTGTTATAATGAAAAGATTTGGAGAGAAATGGGAGTGTAAAGATGATTTTTTTTTTTTGAGATCCAAACAAATTTTTAGACACTGTTCAGCACAGGGGGGGGGCCAGGGGGGGGGGGGGGGGCAACTGCCCCCCTGAACTCCACCAAAACTCCTTTACTATTGGATATTTAGATTAGTTTGTCTCCCTATAAAGATATAAGCATAACATGTTAGTGAGTAAGAGAGGATGGGTTTTAGTTGGTTTACAAATTTTACACTCGTTGGGGGCTATCCAAATAGTGCTATTTGCCTTTCATGTTAGGAGATATGCTCTGTTTTTTGGCCAAGAAATAGAGTGCTTTTTAAGTCAGCCATATTTTCATTAGGTGAAGGTGAGGACTAGAGAGAGGGTCTTTGTTAGATAATATTCCTCTCAGGTTAATGAATTTAGTTTAAGCTAATATATGTCCAACACTCATAATGCCAGTAATCAAAGAGCACACCACATGTCAGTTCAAAGTTAACATGCAATGGGATGAATGTGGCCACTTGAAATGGTTTTAAGTTAACAATGAAGTGAAATTTTTTTTATTAAAAAAAAAAATTATCTATTATCTATTAAAAAATTAAATTTTTTTTTGTATATAAGATAATATATACATAAAAATTGACTCACTACACTTGATCTTTCACAATAATTGAAATTGATTTTTCTCATACACTACATTTCTTAAGTCTTTTTTTATTATTAAAACAATCTTCTACCAAACCAAGTTTAAAATTTTCAAGAGAGAGAGAGAGAGAGAGACCAAGCAACTGCCATCCAGCTTGCTGGTGAAAGATCCACACTCCTCAATGACATCAAGCCAGGATATCTTTGAGCTAAGCCGTTTATCTGAAAAGTAAGGAACCAGTAATTCATCAATGGAATCAACATACTCCTACATGGTAAAGGGATTCAAGGAATTTAAAGCATGACTAGTTATAATCATCTAGAAAGCTGAAAACCCCAAATATTGAATTCTTCTTCCAAACAATAGTAAAGTTCAAGACAATAAAGATTAAAGGCGTGAACATATGCTAATAAAAATGGTAATTACTTCAAAAGGAAGTAAAATATAAAACTAAGTACAATTATTATCCATGACAGACACAAAGAGAAGAGAGATAAAGAAGTAAATAAGAAAATTAAACATGGAATGAAAAACTTAGTGTCATATTGGAGTCAAAAGTTCCATTGTATCTTTAAAAGATGCCTATCTGAAAAGGATTTCATAATATGATTCTAACAAATCCACAAATGTTCTCATTGTTCCAATCCTCAATCAGTCTTATTTTTTATAAAGAAAAAGGAAAAACAGAAGAGACAGAAAGAAAAGATGAAATGCTAATGAAATGAAAGTAAAGAACATTAAAAGGGCTAATTAAGGTTTGCATGAGAGGAAGATGAACTAGCAAAGGTACCTTATCCATTAGAGGAACTCTTCCATAAGGAGTTGATCTCTCAAAGTACTGAAAATAAAGGTTCCCCAATCTATCATTTGGGTGACAGAGATTGTCTTGCTCAGACCCTCCATCCTCTGACGAACATCCATCCCATCTCCACTTATCACTCTCACTCTCATCGCTGCATGAATCACTAAAGGACCGCGTCTCATAGTCCCCTGACTCAGTCTCTTCCCTGAAAATCTCATTCAAAAAATATTTTCAATATTACTTAGTCCAGAAAACTGCTTCAAATTAAGACTAATATGTTATCATTGATTAATCTAGTAGTAAACAAAATAATTTCAGCAATTCTGTCTAAAAGTGAAAGAATACCCCAACTAATTAAAAATAAACACATTAATGTCCAAATCATCACAGGTTGACTAACCCATATGGGTCCTTGAGCAATTCAATTATACAACCAATTGAAGAATTCTTAACCAATCGATTCGAATGAGTTCAAAAAAAAAAAACTAATAAACTTTAACTAATCCACATGGTTGACCAAAATTTTAAATCATACTAGTCAAGGAATATCATAACATTGGACCTAATCAGAAGAATCATTGCAAATCCAATCAAAGTAAATCAAACTAGGACCTTGCTGGAAGCTACCACTAGTAAAATTCAGCCTGTACGACAATCAAATTAAAACAAAAATAAGACTGCAAATGCAGATACAAGAAAGGGTAGATACCTCAAACCGTGTACAGACGAATTGCTTGTGAAAATCTGGATTGCAGAGAGATAAGGCACATAATACTGAACTAAGGTCTCGCCGTTGTTCAAGGCGACCGGAACTCCAGCCCCATATGCACTCCATTCATCATAGCAATTCCAAAGATCACCTAAGGTAAAATATTCAACTGTTTCTCTCTCCCATGGATGCCATAGACGATTAAGGTTTCTAATCTCAGTCTGCAACCAAAACAAAAAACAAAAAAACAAAACAAAATGATCACATATAGAAATTGATAACGAAAATGAAACCGATTAGTTAAAAACCCACCAAGAAAAAATTGGAAAAAAAAAAAGATACAAACCTTGGGAAGAAATTGGGATTGGACCACAGGGGTTGTGCAGTGAAGGAAGCAATCAAGGTTTGATTGCATTGGCCCTTTATCATAAATCATGGTTTTTAGTGAGATTTTAGAGACAGAAAGAAGCAGAAAATAGTTGGACAAAGTTTCAGCTTCTCTCTTGAAAACAGAGGATACGCAGAAAACAGAGAGAGAACAGAGGATACGCAGAAAACAGACAAAAACAGAAGAGAGGTAGAGAGAGAGAAAGGGAGAGAGAAATTGACGGGATTTGATTTCCCTGTTAGAGAGAGAGCTACCTATAGGGAAAAAAAAAGGGAAATGCGAATTTATTCTACAAAGACCCCTATTTTTTGACCTTTTGACAGCAAATTTCACGGGTACTAAATATCTATCCCTCTTTCTTTCTTTTTTCTTTCTCTCTCTCTTTCACAGAGTTTCTTCGTTGGCAATGTTGCTCTATTCCACAACTTTTCCGTACACCGGAGAGTTTGAATTCCAGCCAATTGTTTCCGACAGAAAAAAAAAAAAAAAAAACAGTACCAAAGGAATGGTTGTTTTTCTCTTCCCTTTTCACACTCTCCCTATTTCTTTCTTCTTCTTTTTTCACTAACCTTAAAGAAAACTCAAGCTCTGCTTTGTTCGAAATTCAAGGAACAGACTTATTGCAAAAAGTCACAGCAATTCAACGTTAATTCTTCAAGTTAAATCAAACCCAGAAAGCAAAACCCGGAGAATGGAAGAAAAGGGTCAGAATTTGATGGGTTTTGAAGGAAAAGAAAGCCCAACAAAGTGCTGGAAAATAAGGGGAAGGTTTGAAAGAGACACAGAATTGGTTTCTTTTAACATAAACCCATGTTTTCTGGGAGAAAAGATCGGTGGTTTGTCCGAGTGGTAACCTTGAAATCAAGACGATTTTCTTAAAGAAAAAAATGTAAAGGAATCAACTTTCACGGAAAAAGAAAAGCAGAGCAAAAACAGATAGAGAGAGCTAGATGGAAATATCAGAATTGTCCAATTGGAATTTGGAACAGAGTTTAGGCACTTTGGGTTCTACTAGTTCTAGAAAGAACGATTTTGTAGAGAATAGGGAGAGAAAGAGAGAGAAATTTGATACCCAACAATAATTTAGGCATCAGATTGCCAGATTTATCATTTATGAGACTCGTCTGTCACTTTCAAAGGGCCTCAACTTTGAAAGATACTTATATAAATTCTTTTTTTTCTATATTCTTTTAATTTTTTCTGTATTCTCTACTCACTCTTTTTTTTTTTCTTTTTCTTTTTCTTTTTTTCTTTTTTGTGGTTATCTTTGGAAGATAAACTCATAAAAGTATAGAACAGGACTGGGTCCATGGCTTGCAGAGAAAGCAGTCTATGATCTCTGAATTTTTCATTCATCAATAATATTAGGTTATAATACTTAAAAAATTGGGAGAGAGGAATCAGTTTTCCACTATTTGACCTTATCTTTTTTTTTTTTTTTTCCCTTTCTAGAGTTATCAAGTATAATAGCTAAAATATTGCAAAAATAAATAATATAAAATTATAGTTATAATATTTATTATTAATAATTTATATAAGACTGATATCATTTGGCTTTTAGTTAACCTCATAATATTATGTAATATTATGTAATATAAGTTTATAAAGCTTTACAATTTTGTATATTATTATTATAATAAATATATATATATAATTGAATTTATATTCTATTAGGCTTCATTAAAATCATGATACATTATTTTTTAAAATAAAAATATATATAATATATAGCTTCATATATAAAAATACTTATATTACATGTAATATAAAATTTTGTGTATGCAGGGTTACCAACTAGTTTAATCAAAATTGGAAGAGAGAAAAAAAAAATTTCCACCACTTGACTTCTCTTTTTTTTTTTCTTTTAATGATCAAATAATACAATAGTTTCATCTCAAATATACCTTGACTCCTTGAGAAATAAAAGTAGAATATTTACTCTTTTATGATTCCTCTAGTTCAATTCCCATCCTTTTTTATGTAGTTGGTAATTGGTAAATCAACTGCTAATCATAATGTTGTGTAAGAAAATAAAAAGTGATATGGAATAAATATACAACCAATGAGAACAATTACCAACCAATGTAGTTTTTTTTCTTTTTTTTGAAAAGAATCAATGTAGTTGCTATTTGATAATTCAATTACTAATGCACCAAGGAACAATTTTACGTAACACACAAGTATAAACTCCAATACAAGTTATATGGAATGAATAAACAACCAATGAGATAGTTTTTGCCCATTTGCCCATTTTGGAGAATAAAGTCAATAAACTAAAAAAGTGTTTGTAATATAAATTTAAAAAAAAAAAAAAAAAAAAGTTAGGATGGAATATCACCTAGAACAGAGAGTGAAGAATTTTAAAAGATTGGAGAAAATCATTTTCTATTGTCTAACCTTTAGAATGAGCGATAGAAACAAAAAACAAAACTTTGGGTCCATTAATAAATATACCAATTAAAATACCAAAGAATAAAATAAAAGAAGTAAGGAAGAAACTGAAATGTAGTAATTTTTTAGTATCGAGTTTGTGTTCTAGCTGTAAAGATAAAGAACGGGAGAGCTACATTTGGCAAACCGCGTGAACGTAACAGTTAGTTAAAGATCGTATCAAAAAAAAAAAAAAAAAAAACAGTTAGTTAAAGAGTATTCAGTATTATTACAAAATAGAATCTCGAAAAAATACAAAGTACAGTAATATAAATATATAATTAAGGTGGACGACGTAGAATGTGTGTTATTTGTGTTGGTCGATTTACGAAACCGAAAAAGTTTGACACCGTCTCTGTGTGTGTGTGTGTTTGTTTGTGTGTGTGACAACGCAAAAACGAAAACTAGATAGATTTAAGAAGCAAAGAAAACACGTGGATAACGAGTACGGCATGGCGCGAGATAGTGTTGGATAATGATAAATAATAAAGCATGGGGCCCCTACTTTCACCAACCGCTTGCTCGCTTGCTCGTTGGTGATAAGACTAAGATAGTTCTATGACAACTAGTTAGAGTAAAATGCCTATTAAGAAAAATAAAATAAAATAAAGCATTATTATATATATGAGGTTAAAATATCTAATCCATTATAAACATATTAAAAAAAGGAGTGAGATTTAGGGTATTGCAGCTTATGAAATTGTAATAAATGGTTGGGATTGAGAGTTTGAAAATGTAACTTTTAATCTCAATTATTAAATAAAAAATATTAAAAAGAAGTGAAAATTTAAAGTTAAAAAGTTAAGAATATAAAAAATTTTGTGAAGGAAATGGAGTTAATTGTACGGTGCAATTACATATCTCAATCCATATTCCTCAATATGAGTAATTAATAAAAATCAACATAAATATAAGAGAATAAAGCATCACACCATCGTAATCCAAAAATACCTAATAATACCCCAAATAATGATCGGAGATATTTTAGCCATAATCTTTGCTCGCAATAATTATTAGAGTGACTTGATTAGTGTTTGTATACTATTTTGTAGGTTATCCAATTTGTAACCAGTTATAGTAAAGAACTAGCCTCATCCAATCACTTGCCAGTCATGACAAGCAATAGATGTAGAACAAGATTGTAATTAATATTTTCCTAAGTCAGTAAATTTGACCCTTGGAAGCCTTGAGATGACCAAGGCTCCACCCCCCCCCCCCCCCCCCTCCCCCCTAGTTGAAGTTAAAATTCTTAATTAAACTGTCTTTACTAGCTAGTTGAAAAATTCCAAAACACCACCGACCCACTAACCTCTACAACCAAGAGATCAGATGGAAAATATAGGCAATTTGATTTAGTGAGTTTGGAAGGATTGTGCGAGTTGACAATATACATTTGCTTACATTGGAACTTCTCTAATTAGGCTAAAAAATAGAACTTTTTAGTAGATATTTTTAATGGGAATTCTTTCAAATATTTCTTTGTTTTCTCTCAAATAAAAAAGGAAAGAAAAAGTTTTTTAAGGGGAATGTTAACGGGTTCATGGGCCAAACAAAATTTTTGAGAGGGATGTGAACTCAAACGTAAAAGTGTAGATTACTTTGATGTATGTTGGAGTGAGATCTTATACGGTTAATAGCTCAGTATTTTAGATAATCGTATGTAGCATTGTGGAACATTATTCCTCAATATGAAATCCATAATCTTGATAAGAGACAAGAAACATCAACTTAAGATAGATTTAATGAAAATTGATTATTTAGAATATCAAGCGTAATTCTTCTATAAAAAAAATATCAAGAGTAAAAGTTTATTGAATTCTTCTATAAAATAATTTTATTAAAAAGTTATTAAATTTATATACAATTGAATTAGATTATAGAAGAATAATGTTTGTTTGTTTAGACCCCTTAAACCAGATTGTTTAATCTAATATATTAACCAAGTGATTACTTAGATTAATTATTCAGATCTAGGTTAAACAAGCATATATCATATCATGCATAAAAGCAGAAAAGTAAATAACACCACGATATGATGACCCAGGAAAACCGATGAAACTAATCGTTTCAAGGTAAAAACTTGGAGAGAATTTAACTTAGCTATCCTCAAGGTAAACACATCCACTATAAGAGAATTGAAGTTTTTACAATCAGATTTAACCCTAAATCTATTGCTACCTCCAGTAGTAACTTACTGACATAACCATGTACAAGCTCTAAATCCACAGACTCATTCTCTTCTTGGATTTACAGCAACACAAGCCACCTTACTTGTGACTTTGAAATCCCACTCAAAAGTTTCAGATCATCATCAGTAATGATCTTGATGCAGCAACTATGTTCTACCAAAACGCTTGATTGTAATTTTTGCTCCGATAGATTCTTGTATAGTTAAAAGGTACAAAATATCTCAGATCTTACAAAGAGTAACATACAAGTCTTTTTAGCACACTCAAAACGTGGCTAGGGTTTCCCTTTTATATGTGGAGAAGTTTAGATGAAATCCTGAACGTTTTCGCGGGCTTTGGCCCTATTTAAAATTCTGTAGAAAACTGTGCCTACAATTTTCGATCGATCGAGCCTAATTCTCGATTGGTCGAGCAAGGCAAAACTTCACTTCTTTTTTCTGCAATCAGCTAGACTTGAACCTTGAAACAACCACCTTTAAGCATTGCCTAAAAACCTAGACTAGACATGTTTTATTCTTGGTTTTCCAACACAATACAAATGTGATTCTGAATATTTAAACCTAAATCTTTAGAACCTAACAAATACAAAAATATATAGTGTTAGTAAAGTGATAGTATCCTTATGATTTTATTTCATTGTGGATAATTTCATGGAGGGGTTAAATTCAATTTTAAATAGTCAATGGATGCCTTGTGTAATTAAATAAAACATATAGTGCAATTATATTTTATAGTAGAATAAAATAAAATTAATAGTAATTTTGGACTGGTTATGAGATAACCAAAGCCCAAGACCCGTTGGAGTTAGACTTATATTTTTCTCTTTCGTCCCACATTAAGCTATGCATAGAAGACCCTTGGAAGGACGGCCATAAGATGAAAAAAATACACTATACATCCATTTCTAAATTAGTTTTCTTATGTAGAAAACCTTAGAGGAGCGGCTACACTAGTTGACGAGGAGAAAATTTGTTTTCTCCTCTTGGTAGCTACATGGTTTCTAAGGTTTGTCAACAAAAGAATATCTCACACTCTCAGCCATCATATAGTCATTGAGGTGTGGATCAAAATGGCACTAGGTTTAATCAAAGTTTTGGGTGAAGATTCAAGAATACTCGGTAAGATTTGTTTTTTTATTTTTTTCAGGGTAAATGCATCAAAGGTACACTTCTCCTCTTGTAAATTCTAGATTCATGCTTGTTTGTGAATATGCAAAATATGAAGTAGATCCTAGATTTATTTATGCTGCGTTTAGCATCTATAAAGATGTATGTGAATTTCCCAACATAAGTAACAACAATAGAATATGTAAAAATGATCTCAATGAGTTAAAAAGAAATTCGATAGCTAAGAAATTTTATCATGAAAATTTTCTTGAAACCAAAAAATAAAAAATTTCAACAACACTAGTTATTTATGTACCTACTTTCAAATCCAAAGAATTTTTTAAAATTTATACGTGGGCCATTGATTTAGCATTGTATTAAATTCGGAGATATCATATAATGAAAAAGTTGTTGAAGTGATGATATGTAGAGCTTCCAAAATGCCTCTTATATATCTTCAAAGATCTTAAAAGAAATCTCATGTGTTTTTCAAACAAAGTGAAGAATTTAATTCATGAATAAATTAGAGATACAAATTTTTGTATAATTCTTGATGATATTCGAGATGGGTCAAATAATGAGAAAATGGTTATAGTTTTAAGATTTGTAGATAAAGATGGCTTTGCGTGTGAGAAAATGTTTTTTCAACTAGTTCATGTCTGATACTATAGCATTAATCTGAAAAATTAGATATATTTTGCATTGTCTCATCATATATAGTCTAGATATTCAAAATACTTCAGGGCAATGATATGACATTACAAGTAATATGCGTGGTGAGTGGAATTGACTACAAAATATGATTTCAAATGATTGTTTATATGCTTACTACATCTATTGTTTCACACATCACTTGCAATTAGCATTGGTGGCAGCATCAAAAGAGATTATCCATGTTCATCATTTATAATTACTAAAATGTCCATTGTCAATGTTGTTGGTGCTTCATTCAAACACGAAGAGCAACTAAATTATATTGGCACATTACAATGGGTTGGAGATACTTGTTGGAGTTCTTACTTGAGATCAGTTTCTAGACGGAAAAAGATGTTCACTGCAACATGTGAAGCTTTACTTAACATCATTGATTAAGGAACTACTCCTTCCCAACAAGGAGAAGCAGATTCATCTTGTCAGGCATTGAATTCATTTAAATTTGTGTTCATCTTTCATCTCTAGAAAGAAGCTATAGAAATCATTTATTCACTTTGTCAAGCTTTGTAGTGCTAGTCTCAATAAATTTTAAATGTCATGCATTTTTTTTCCACCCACTGGAGTATTTA
Organism: Notholithocarpus densiflorus; assembly: GCA_030021035.2. Lineage (NCBI taxonomy): Eukaryota > Viridiplantae > Streptophyta > Magnoliopsida > Fagales > Fagaceae > Notholithocarpus > Notholithocarpus densiflorus. The sequence goes on from JARYZH020000372.1 coordinate 56,792, forward strand.
TCCAAAAATTCAAAGACGATAGATATAGAATGGTTTACTTATTTTAGTGAAATCATTATGTGAGACACTGTTGGAAAAACACATGTTTGTATCGCATACAAAACATACGCAGCAGAAAATTAACGGATCTACTTCATTTGCAATTGATAACATGTACTATGTAAATTTCAAAATATAAGAACAAGAATGTGTACCTTGGTGCAGTGAAATTCAAAACCAAAGATTAGAAGTACTTGAGAACACTTTTAATCTTCACTCCAATTCCACTTGTGCCCAAGAAGTGTGGTCTCTCAATCAGTTTATATGTGTGTGTTCAAGGGAGAATAAGAAAGTGTCCTACACTCACATACAAACCATTTCATTCTCTTACAAAATTCTGTATGTTTCTCTCGTTATAAATGATTATCTAATTGGGCTAGCCTTTTGGGTCATTCCAATTGGACTTTAGTATGAGACTTGAAGTGGGACCAAAATGGAACAAATAAGACACTAGTTCTAATGGGCCTTGGGCTTTTATTTCAACTCTTGACAAGTCCAAAGTTACCATTAATTATATTTAATACCACTATATAAATATAATTGCACTCTAGGCCTTATTAATAAATTATATCCCAAGACTTTATTGTACATGCAACCCTTTCATAAAATATTCATAGTAATACAAAGTCATGAATGTAGACTGCCACTTTGAAGATTACTACATCTTAATTCTTGAGTACCCAGTTTAATCCTTTAAGTTATTCATCATATATTTATGAAATCTAATTTCGTAAATATATACTTTAGTAACTTTTTACTAAAGTTGTTAGGTCTAACACTCTGAATAACCAAACTCATTAAACTTATCTCAAGGGAATATTTTATATCTCCGTTAAGAGATTATGAATTCCATCTCGAGAATATATGTTCCATCAACGCTAAATGTGGCTGCCCAACATACTGAGGTTTTTATTGTGATTTTAGATTTCACTGCAGATATATCAAAACAACCTACACTTTATGATCAGGTCCATTATTCTCTCAGGATTAAGAGTTCATGTAAATAAAAGTCGTGAGATTTACTATTCATTTGACAGTCGTTAGGAGAATAATAAATCTCACAGCGGTCCAGTTCAATATGTCTTAACTCTTAAAACATATCAACTAGAAGTCTCCACTTCCATGATCAAGACAAACATCTTAGTTGATATGTTATAGTTTTCATAGATGAAATGCCCAATTTAATCACCAACTACGAATTAAAATTCTGAGTTTACAAAAAATTTGTGACTTATATCTTCTATGACTAAATCACATACTATGCATCTCATAGACTATATGATAATGTCCAAATATTCATGTTACCATTATTTTAGATAATAATAAAACAATTTTATTAATCACAACATTAAGTCATACATAGCATCATACAATAGGATTTAAGGGCACTAATCCTAACAGACACAACATAGATACATCATATATTAATGCTCCTTAGGTTAAGAGACAAGGTCGAGCTCATCATCAACAAGATGATTTTATAATTGAGCATCATTATCAAGTAGATCTTTTTTATGCTGCACTAGATTCTGAATTACTAGAATCTTATTGTTGGTTTAGTTTGAATGAAGTGAAATTGCATAATCTTAGCTCAACTCTTGATCCTAGAGAGGCATGTGAATATTTTAGAAATGGTTATATTTAGTTATAGGTAAGCAAGTTTTATATGCAAGAATTCATATACCAAGAAAGTATATTCTTGGGAAATGGAACTTCATCATTATGAGCATAATTTGGACTTCAAAATGTTGTCAAGTATTTTCATATTGTAGTGAAATTGCATAATCTTAGCTCAACTCTTGATCCTATAGAGGCATGGGAATATTTTAGAAATGGTTATATTTGGTTATTGGTAAACAAGTTTTATCCGCAAGAATTCATAGACCAAGAAAGTATATCCTTGGGAAATGGAACTTCACCATTATGAGCATAATTTGGACTTCAAAATGTTGTCAAGTATTTGCATATTGTACCAATAGTTAATGAGAACTAGAAAACCAATAGCTTACCAACTTGTTTATAGAGTGGTTATACGTTTGCTTACTTTCCCAATTTTTGCCGCAATTATGAACTGGGCATTTTCAATCATGAATATTGTTAAAATTAGGCTTCGTAGAATAATGAAAAACAATTTTCTAATGGACTCTTTGATTTTGTACATTAAAAGTGAGATTGTTGCAAATTTTAGTACATATTCAATCCTAGATAATTTTGAAGAAATGTTTATTTTTGTATCTTCTCTTTTGTTGATATTTTGATAATATTGAATAGATTTTAGTTCATGAACTATTTTTGGTATTTGCTTCCCCCTAGGTCAAATCATGTGTCCATTAAGAGCCTCCATATAACGCTCACGGCATACATTTTCAATTCTTTTTTCCCTTCCCCATCATTGATTATGATTTCCTCAATTAAGGCTCTTCCTTCATGTTTTGAATTCACTAACCTAGGAACCCAACCGTCTTGAAGTTAGACTCGAAAAAGAGTGAATACTAGTCTCTTGTGTCCAACTTATTTGGTTAGCTCTCAGCTTTTAGCATTTGTGTACAGTATTTTAAAACTTCACATTTTCTCACATTTTGAAAGTACAAATATAATTTAGCACACTTTCAACAAAAAACTAAACAAGCACATGTACACGTACTTGTTTTGCATTAGATGAAAACACTCTAGCTTATAAGTGGAGAGTAACGTTAGTAGCTTAGATGGCTAAGGTTATTATGATGGAGATTTTGTTTCCTAAACCTTAAAAAGAACTTCAAAGAAAGAAAAATAGACAAAATCGATCGATATAATTTTTACAAAACTTAAAGTGATTGCGTTTAATTTCTAATATTACTAATGGGTTATCGGTGATGATGTGTCAATTTTTAATTTGAACACATCATCTAAAAGAGTAAAAGTAATCAAACTTTATGAACTAAAATCACTCATGAGTAAACTTTAAAGACCAGTAAGGTAACTAAGTCTAAATATTTGGCATCCACCCATCTCTTTTATTTACTTATTTGACAAATAAATAAATAAAAAGTTTTAATTTTAATGTCCTTATTTCTTTTTCCTATTGAGGAATATAATTTATTAGTGACCCAATAGCCCCATCAAAGATGAGCAAAGATAACTAAAGCAAACTAGGAAATATAAACGAAGAAGTTTTCTTTGATATGCGTACCTATATTTTTGTTCATAAAAAAAAATGTACCTATATTTTTAATTAGACAAAACTTAGATACAGTATCTTAAGTACTGTTTTTTAGGTTCCACTCTTAAGATTCAACCATATGATTACTTAACTAAAAAATACACTTCCTTCTCATAAGAAAAAATTCATATGGCAAAATCGCAAAAGAAGAACCTAAGGAACAACACTTAAATACTGTACCTAAATCTTACTTTTTTTTTTAATTTACCCACAAAAAATAAATAAATAAATAACCCAATATTTATGAAGATCACCCTACACTCATTAGCGTGGATATTTTGACGTAAATCAATGAAAAAGTTTGTGTTTTTAGGTTGTAATCTCCGAAATAGGAAGAAAAGAAAACGCATAATTGATTGACAGAGACGTCCTTGGACTACTGCCACTTTCAGCTGCGTAGTATATGTGTACATTATTTTTTGGTAAAATATGTGTACATTATGTTAACATATTATGAGTTCCAAATGTTGCAATATATACTTTGTACAACAAGCCTCGAAATGGCCTTGGAATGTTTTTTTGTTTCTCTTTTTGCTGCACTTTTTTTTATTTATTACTATACATTACCTCGTCTCTATATGAGTTTGATTTTTTCCTTTTAATATATGGGAGATTCATTAATCCTATGAACTCACAATGGGAAATAATTTTCAATTATCCAATGAATGTGGGATTTAATCTTTCGTCGTCAATACAATATTAAGAGCCATTATCTTAAGGTTTCCTGTTAGCTCAATAAAAAAAAAAAAAAAAGCATTATGATTCTTGAGCATGCATATAGTTAAACATTTGTCTAATTCTAAATTTCCATAAAATTCTTAAACCCAATAATTATAAACTTTGTGGTTAATGATGAAGAAAATGACACTGATTTTGCTAAAGTGACTGCTATTGATGTCACATTATCTCTAACATTTCATTGTTTATGTCGGTCCACCAAAGATCAGCTTTTGATTCTCAGTTTCACATGTCCATGCCCCCAAAGATGAGATCTAAAGTCTCCCACTCCCACTCAAGCGGGCCTACTTTGGTCCATATTTATTTGACATTACCCTACGTAGAGACCCAAAATACATCTTGAAAAGAAAATTAAACCACCATAATAATGAAAGAAAAGATTTTTTTTTTTTTTGGGAGAAGAAATGGATGAAAGAAAAAGCTGATATATATACGAAGGAAATAATGTTATTTCAATTTTCAAAAAAGAAATAGCATTAAACTCTGCCCCACCTCATCAATGTTCTGTCTGCTGACTGAAACTGATCAGTGTAGCTGTGTAGGTGTAGCCGAATTCTTTGAAATTAGCCACAGCTAACAAGATTTCAAGCTCTTGTCCTATGTGCGCATTCAAGAAAATTGAAAGTTTCAGACTAGAAACTAAGAGATAGCCCTCGGTTTGTGGCAATGGGCTCCAGCCCATATGGCATTTTCTAGCTGAGCGTAGTGTGAATTCAACGAGTAAAACTTAGAAAGAAACTTGTGTTGATTTGAAAGTGGGATTACATGAAAGTAATTATCCGTCATTCATGATTGATTACTTTAGAAAGTGGTGACAAATGGTGTTAAACTAAAAGAATCAATTCATAAATAACTCTAAAGACATAAAAAATTCACCTATATATTGTTGTAAGTAAAAAAGTGTCATCATTAGTAGGCTAAAATAAAAACTAGTTAAAACTTACCATTTTAATTGTTGAAAAATAAATGTTAAAAATTTAGTATATCACTTGTGAATTCGACTGTGGGTTCGATCTGGTTTAGGTGTGTAAATTATTTTATATTAAGGGAAAAATTTCGTTTGTTTTGTAATTAATGCATGGTTGAAAATTACAATTGAAGATGAATTTCAAAAAATAATAATAATACTCGTATTATATTATTATTAATTTTTTTTTATAGATATAATAGAATTTCAACATTTGGTGTCTATTCCATAATAATTTCTCTTTATTATTAAACTAAGACATCAATTGATTTTTAGTATAAACAGGATTCAAACTTTAAATTTTTTATTCAACAAAAAAAGACTTTACTAGTTAAGTTAGTCAGAATCCACCTATAATTTTTAATTGTTCAAAAATGCTTTCTTTGGAAACTCATAAAATATTGAAATTAATCAATTTTAAGGAAAATTTGCACGCCCAATCAAATTCGTTTTCTATTTTAAGCATTCTTAATAGGTGAAATGGTTTTGCCAAAGAACAAAATGTAAGATTGTCAATAGATAAAGCAAAGATCAAAATCTATTAGAACTTTGACCCAATCAAGATTCAATTACAATTGGATGGAATTGAAGTGTGGGTAGAATCGGCCTAATAAAGATTCAAATCCAAGAAAAAAGAATTTAATCATAATCATACATAATTATATGTGAATAGCTATGATTCTAATAAAGAAATTATAGTACTGTGTGTAGGGATGGCAATTTTGCCCCGCCCCGCTTGACCCGCCCCTCCTCGTTTCGTCCCGTGCGGGTTTTCCCTGCCTCGCAAAAGTGGTGAGGCGGGGATGAGGCGAGATTTTAGACCCGCGCCACGGGACTGGGCGGGGATGGGTTTACACTTTTTAGACCCACCCCGCCCCGCCTCACCTCATCCCCGTCCCACCCCACATTAATAAGGGTTAAATTGTAATTTTTTCATACATTAAAACCCTACTATTTAAACAAAACTATCATTAGCTTATTTTATTCTGCCTAGCGTGGCTCTACCTCTTTTTTCTCTCTAGCAAAGTTGGAAATAAGGTACCAATTTTAACGTTTTTTTTGTCTTTATTAGAAACAAATTTATATACTATTGAATTACTGGTTTCATTCATGATTCATACTTCTTTCTCAACTTACTTTTCATCATGAACATAATATAATTTTTTTTTAATGAGGTACGGGTCTGAGGCTCTAAATATTTGTGTCTGTGTCATTGTTTTTGTAATTTTGTGTGGGCATTTGGCTGCTTAACAACACTGCTTCTTTATGCTTGTCAAAATCCATATCTATTTTACAAGCTGGGTTTTTGTTTTTTAATTTTTGGAGAACGAGATGATGAGGAATATGTTTCCCTATTGGTTTGATTGTAGATATGATGGCATCAATCATGTACTAGCTCTAGTTGATCATTCTCATTCTCCACACAAAAATTATATACAATTTAATTTAGTTTTCTGTATTTTTATTAAAAAACATAAGGTACAGGTTTGAGACTTTGTCCCGTTCTCTATGAAATAGTCACAAAATGGGAGGAATTAAATAATGCACACTACTTAGTATAAAGGAGATTTGTTTTAGTGTTTTTTAGGCCAATGAAATATAAACATTTAGATAATATTATTTAATTTTTGCTAAAAATTAGTTTGATTTGATAGGATAAATTTATTTATAATTTCAAATATATTTTTATTATTGAAACATGTCATTTTATTTGAAAAAATGGTAATAGTTGTAGGGAAAATTAACAAGAAATAAAGTTTTACGGTTTAGGGCGGGGCTTCGCGAGTCTTCGTGGGGCCTTAAGAGGCGAGGATGGGGCAAGAAATTTTCCCCGTCATGCGGGGCGGGGTAAGGATGGGGCAAGAAAAATCCATGCGGGGCGGGGGCAAAGATCTCAGGTAATATTATGTTATATTATATTATTTAAGTTTTAGGAGATATTTCGGCAGAGTTTCTCAAAGTCAAAAGTTTTTGACCTTTTGATTGATGAGAATGAGGGTATTTACAGGGAAAATGAAAGTCTATGATTTGATGGGACATTTGGGCAGCCAGTTGATCAAGCTGGTTGCCCTAGAATCTTATCAAAATCATACATAATTATATGTGAATAGCTATGATTCTAATAAAGAAATTATAGTATTGTGTGTATTACAAGTATTAATTAAATTCAGGTAATATTATATTATATTATAGGCAAAAACCACATTTTCGTCCCTACATTTTTAGGCGATTCCTACTTTGGTCCTTAGATTTTATTTTTACCGCTTTTAGCTCCTATTTAGAAAAACGCCGTCCATTTTAGTCATTTCCGTCAATGCCCTACTGGCAAAGTCCTAGGTGGCAGACGGAACTATTAAAATAATAATAATAAATTTTATTTTGGCATTAAAAAATGCCACATCGGCATCTAAATTAAAAAAATTAATATATTAATTTTAACTAAATAAAAAAATATTAAAAACAGAATTAAAAACCAAAAATTACATGAATTGATATGTAAGTGTGTCTTGAACAAGAACAACAGGAACACAAACCCAGATCTAAGAACACAAACCCAAAAATTTAAAAAAAAAAAAAAAACCAACAAACAACCATTCAACACCGAATTCTCCAGCAAATCACTAATCCACATGAACCCAGTAAACAAACCAATCTCCAACAAACCCATAAACCTATATTTTCTTAGAAAACAAAAAAAAAAAAAAAAACCCAAAAAATTTAGCTTAAATACAAATTCATAAATCCCAAAGCCCTCATTTTCTCAAACCCAATAAAATCATCAAAGACCCATAATAGGCCACACCCAAAATCTCCCAAATTCTTCTTCTTCTACTGGTCAAGCTTCTGCAGGAATGGAAGATACATCTCTTAATCCATTCTTTCTGAGCAGTAGCGATGTTCTAGGTAGTCAATTGGTTTCTCAACCAAAAACTGGTGCTGAGAATTATCAAATTTGGTCAAGAACTATGATTGTATCTCTAACAGCGAAGAACAAGATTGGTTTTCTGAATGGAACTATAGCCATTCCTGATGCTTCTTCAATAGAGTACATCTCTTGGACGAAATGCAATATGACAATTCTCTCATTGATCATCAATTCCATCTCGAAAGAAATTGCTTCAAGTCTAATGTACACTAACAATGTCAGAGAAGTGTCGCTTAATTTGTGAGATAGGTTTTCTCAAGGCAATGCTCTAAGGATTTTTGTGCTTCAAAGGGAATTATCATCTTTGACAGAAGGCCAGCTCTCAATTGAGACTTACAGGTTCAAGTTTCTTTCAGAATAGTTAATCAATTTTCAAGCTGTTCCAGATTGTAAGTGTGCTTGTACTTGCAGCTAACAATGTTTACACTTCACCTCCTCCTTCCAATTCTTCCTCCATTGGTGGTTCTTCAAGCACACCATCTGCTCCTTTGGTTCCAATGGTGAATGATAGGGCTTCATCTTTCTCAATGTCCTATTACACAAACTCAATGTGAGCAACTTCTGAGCTTTATGAAGTCTCAGTCAATCACTGATTGAACCAATTCTACATATCAAACTTCTTCTGCTTATGAATCTGCTATGATGAATTCTGGTGCTCAATTTCAGTCTGGTAGTGCTACTTCCCATTTCATTAACAATTTCACAGGTAATACCATTTCCCCTTCTACTCCTTCTAGCATAGATTCCAAACATTCCATTTTTTCAACCAGTATTGTTGATAGACAAGCTTTTGCATCTAAAGGTTGGATCTTGGACACAAGGGCAACTGATCATATAGTCCATTCAATCCCTCATCTTACCACCATTACTTTTGTCATCAATACTGTTGCTCATTTACCTATTTTCGAAACAGCATTAGTAACTCATAAAGGCACAGTTAAACTCAGTGAAACTCTTATCTTGACCGGTGGACTTTGTGTACCTTGTTTTAGTTTTCAACTTGGTTTCCATTAGTCATCTTACAAAATCTTTATTTTGCTGCTTTGTCTTCATTTCTAACCTGTGCTTTATCCAGGACCTTACTCATTAGAGCATGGTTGGTCTGGGTAAAGAACATGGTGGTCTCTACTTCCTGCAGCAAGACTTCAAGTCAGATATGTTCAAATCAGTTGTTTCTTCTGTACATGCATGTCCATTTAATGCTTGGCACTATTGTTTAGGTCATCCCTCTAATGAGAAATTAGCCCTTCTTAATAAGGTGCTTCCTGTTGTAAATAGCAACAAAGATGATCTTCGTATGATTGGTCCAATTGCTAAGCAAAAAAGGCTTCCTTTTCGTTCCAGTACTAATGTTTCTCATGCTTGTTTTGAACTCATACACTGATTTGTGGGGACTCTTCTCCATTCCTACCACTAATGTTTTCAAATTCTTCCTTACAATTGTGGATGATTATTCCAGATGTACTTGGGTATACTTGCTTAAATATAAGTCTAAAACTCAGTCCCATGTTGTGCAATTTGCCACTTAAGTTGAAACATTTTCTTTCTCATTGTGGATCAAGCTGCTGCTGTTCTTCTTCGGAGGTTTAATTATGACCAGGGTGGAAATAGTAAATGGATGGCTACTCTTGTCCAAACTGCTGCCTTCCCAATCCTTTTGATCCCATTCTTTCTTATTCCTTCCTTCAAAGAGCCTTCAACTTCTTCAGCCCCACGCTCTTTTAAAATTCTTGCCTTGATATACTTCTCTCTTAGAGTGCTCATAGCAAGTGATAACATGATGTATTCCTTTTTTGGTTTGTTTTTTTTTTTTTTTTTTTTTTTTTTTTTTTTTTTTTTTTTGTTGATAAAACAACATGATGTATTCTGTTGGACTCTTCTACCTCCCTGTTGTTGGGGAGATAAACACCTTAGGGAGCTTTCTTGAATAATTAATATAACATATAGAGACATACTTTAACCCAAAAGGCCTAAGCCCAATGGGTATGTGCTCAATTATGATATATTAACCACTCATTCTTCTCATCTTTATTCAATATGGGACTTCACTCACACGTGTAACCCAACAAATCTCCCCCTCACGTGTGAGTCTGCCTCTTTATGGGCTTCAAGACTTCTTTGTGGGCCATGAACAAGTCCTACTCACTCCCCCTTGCCTAATGGGCTTTTCACTTCGTCAATGCGTCATCCATGGGTCTCTCGTACGCCATCCATGGGAACCACGTGTCAACCCCGCACGCACATCCATGGGAACCCCGCACGTCCATGTCTATGGGAACCTCGCACTACATCATTATTTAGCACCATTAGCAATATTCCTTTGTTGGTTTTTTTCTTCTCCAAGATCTTTGTGTGTGGGCCGTTTAGGCTTTTTCTATTCCTGCTGGATAAGGACTATGAACACCTCATCACCTTCGCCGCACACCACCATGAGCTTTGATACCACTTGTTGGGGAGATAAACACCTTGGGGAATTTGTTGGGCTTTGCGGAGCCTAGTTTATATTTGATTCGGTTAATGATCCGACTCTTTAACTTTAAGGCCTAAATTTTATACATGTTGCTCTTTAAATACAAGATTTTTAATATGGGTCAATTACACCACCTTCCCTTGAAGTTTTACCAAATCACACAAGCCTCTTGGGGGTCCGGGGGCAACGCCCCCGGGAAAAATTTTTTGGGCCCATTTCATATATAAACCGACTTTGCTGTGATTAGGGTTATATATAAGATTGTAGGTTGTTGTTGCCGCCTTTGAGATAGAGAGAGAAAAAGTATTGTAGCCGGAATTCTTGTACTCTGTATTCTTCCCTGATAATAGTGAAATCCCTGCAACTCCGTGGACATAGGCAAATTGCCGAACCACGTAAATACTGTCTTGTGCGTGTGATTTTTTTTTTTTTTGGCGTGTGCTTTCTCTATTTTTTTTTTTTTTTTTTGTTTCTCACAGGTTGGGAATTTTGGTTTAATTCCCTACAACTGGTATCAGAGCCTAGGGTTAGGTTTGAGTGGGAGCAATGGCAGAGGAAGCAGGAAAGGCGTCTGGAATAGAAAAGTTTGATGGCACAGACTTCGCGTATTGGAGGATGCAGATTGAAGATTATCTCTATGGGAGGAAATTGCATCTGCCTCTTTTGGGGACAAAATCTGAGGCTATGAAGGCTGAGGAATGGGCTCTTCTTGACAGACAGGTACTGGGAGTTATCAGGTTAACTCTGTCTAGGTCTGTTGCACACAATGTTGTAAAGGAGAAGACCACAGTAGATCTGATGAAGGCTTTGTCTGGTATGTATGAAAAGCCGTCAGCAAACAACAAGGTGCATTTGATGAAGAAACTGTTCAATCTGAAGATGGCAGAGAACACATCAGTAGCACAACATCTGAATGAATTTAACACTATCACAAATCAATTGTCATCTGTAGAAATTGATTTTGATGATGAGATTCGTGCTCTGATCGTCTTGGCTTCTTTGCCAAACAGTTGGGAGGCAATGAGGATGGCAGTAAGCAATTCTACAGGAAAGGAAAAGCTCAAGTACAATGATATACGAGATTTAATTCTGGCTGAGGAGATTCGTAGAAGAGATGCAGGCGAAACCTCAAGATCTGGTTCTGCCCTAAACCTTGAGACAAGAGGCAGAGGTAATGACAAAAATTCAAATCGGGGCAGATTAAAATCCAGAAATTCTAATCGAAACAGAAGCAAATCTAGATCAGGCCAACAAGTACAATGCTGGAACTGTGGGAAAATAGGTCACTTTAGGAATCAATGCAAAAGTCCTAAGAAGAAGAATGGAGATGATTCTGCTAATGCTGTAACAGAAGAGGTACAAGATGCATTACTTCTTGCAGTAGACAGTCCACTTGATGATTGGGTTTTGGACTCAGGAGCTTCGTTTCATACCACTCCACACCGAGAAATCATACAGAATTATGTTACAGGTGATTTTGGTAAGGTGTATTTGGCTGATGGTTCAGCCTTGGATGTTGTAGGTATGGGAGATGTCCGGATATTGTTGCCCAATGAATCTGTTTGGTTACTGGAGAAGGTTCGACATATTCCTGACCTGAAGAGGAATCTGATTTCTGTTGGACAACTTGATGATGAAGGGCATGCAATACTATTTGTTGGCGGTACTTGGAAGGTTACAAAGGGAGCTAGGGTATTGGCTCGTGGAAAGAAAACTGGTACTCTGTATATGACCTCAAGTCCAAGAGACACAATTGCAGTTGCTGATGCAAGTACTGATACAAGCCTATGGCACCGCAGACTAGGTCACATGAGTGAGAAAGGGATGAAGATGCTGTTGTCAAAAGGAAAACTACCAGAATTGAAGTCCATTGATTTTGACATGTGTGAAAGTTGCATCTTAGGAAAGCAGAAAAATGTGAGCTTCTTGAAAACTGGCAGGACACCGAAGGCTGAAAAATTGGAGTTAGTACACACTGATTTATGGGGGCCTTCTCCAATTGCATCCCTTGGAGGTTCAAAGTACTACATCACTTTCATTGATGACTCAAGCAAAAAGGTATGGGTTTATTTTCTGAAAAATAAATCTGATGTATTTGAAACTTTTAAGAAGTGGAAGGCCATGGTTGAGACAGAAACAGGTTTGAAACTAAAATGTTTGAGGTCTGATAATGGAGGAGAGTACATAGATGGAGGGTTCAGTGAGTATTGTGCTGCACAGGGAATTAGGATGGAGAAGACCATTCCTGGGACACCACAGCAGAATGGTGTGGCTGAGCGCATGAACAGAACTCTCAATGAGCGTGCTAGGAGTATGAGGTTGCATGCTAGACTACCAAAAACTTTCTGGGCTGATGCTGTTAGTACTGCAGCTTACCTGATAAACCGAGGACCATCAGTTCCTATGGAGTTCAGACTTCCTGAGGAGGTTTGGAGCGGTAAAGAGGTAAAGTTTTCCCATTTAAAAGTTTTTGGTTGTGTTTCTTATGTTCATATTGATTCTGATGCTCGTAGTAAACTTGATGCAAAGTCTAAAATATGTTTTTTCATTGGCTATGGTGATGAGAAATTTGGCTATAGGTTTTGGGATGAACAAAACAGAAAAATCATCAGAAGTAGAAATGTGATATTTAATGAACATGTTATGTACAAGGACAGGTCAACTGTAGTGTCAGACGTTACAGAGATAGATCAAAGGAAATCTGAGTTTGTCAACTTAGATGAATTGACTGAAAGTACTGTCCAGAAAAGGGGTGAAGAAGATAAAGAGAATGTAAATACACAGGTAGATCAGAGTACACCTGTAGCTGAAGTTCGCAGATCTTCTAGGAACATTAGACCTCTACAGCGTTATTCACCCGCTCTAAATTATCTCCTGTTGACTGATGGTGGTGAGCCAGAGTGTTATGATGAAGCCTTGCAAGATGAGAATTCAAGTAAGTGGGAGTTAGCCATGAAAGATGAGATGGATTCCTTGTTGGGGAATCAGACATGGGAACTGACTGAATTGCCAGTAGGAAAGAAGGCTTTGCACAACAAGTAGGTATACAGAATAAAGAATGAGCATGATGGTAGCAAACGTTACAAGGCCAGATTAGTTGTTAAAGGGTTCTAGCAGAAGGAGGGCATTGACTACACAGAGATATTTTCTCCAGTTGTGAAGATGTCAACAATCAGACTGGTACTGGGAATGGTGGCTGCAGAAAACTTACATCTTGAGCAGTTAGATGTGAAGACGGCATTCCTTCATGGTGACTTGGAGGAAGACCTTTACATGATTCAGCCAGGAGGGTTCATTGTTCAGGGACAAGAGAATCTAGTCTGCAAACTGAGAAAGAGCTTGTATGGCCTAAAACAAGCTCCTAGACAGTGGTACAAGAAATTTGACAGTTTTATGTATAGAATTGGTTTCAAGAGATGTGAGGCTGATCACTGTTGCTATGTTAAGTCTTTTGACAATTCTTTCATCATATTACTGTTGTATGTGGATGATATGCTTATTGCAGGGTCTAGCATTGAGGAGATTAATAATCTGAAGAAGCAATTGTCCAAACAGTTTGCAATGAAGGATTTGGGAGCTGCAAAGCAAATCCTTGGTATGAGAATCATTAGAGACAAGGCTAATGGTACATTGAAGCTTTCACAGTCAAAGTATGTGAAGAAAGTTCTCAGCAGGTTCAATATGAATGAAGCCAAACCAGTGAGCACACCCTTAGGTAGTTATTTCAAACTAAGCAAAGAACAGTCACCGAAGACAGAAGAAGAAAGGGACCATATGAGTAAGGTGCCTTATGCCTCAGCTATTGGCAGCTTGATGTATGCTATGGTGTGTACAAGGCCAGACATTGCACATGCAGTGGGAGTTGTGAGTAGATTCATGAGTAGGCCTGGAAAGCAGCATTGGGAGGCAGTGAAGTGGATTCTGAGATATCTGAAGGGTTCATCAGATACATGTCTTTGCTTTACAGGTGCAAGTTTGAAACTACAGGGTTATGTAGATGCTGATTTTGCTGGTGATATTGATAGTAGAAAGAGTACTACTGGGTTTGTTTTTACTCTAGGTGGTACAGCTATATCATGAGCTTCAAATCTACAGAAGATTGTTACTTTGTCTACTACAGAAGCTGAGTATGTTGCTGCAACTGAAGCTGGAAAGGAGATGATTTGGCTACATGGTTTCTTAGATGAATTGGGTAAGAAGCAGGAGATGGGCATTCTACATAGTGACAGTCAGAGTGCAATCTTTCTTGCCAAAAATTCGGCTTTTCATTCAAAGTTGAAGCATATACAGACAAAATACCATTTTATCCGTTACCTTGTTGAAGATAAGTTGGTAATACTTGAGAAGATTTGTGGATCTAAGAACTCGGCAGACATGTTGACTAAGGGTGTCACTATTGAGAAGTTGAAGCTGTACGCAGCTTCAATTGGTCTTCTAGCTTGAGGATAGGAGGATGAGTTGCAGGGATGAGGGATTGTTTCTTGGAGGATAGCGGTTTGATGTTGGTGATTGAACTAGTCTCCAAGTGGGAGATTTGTTGGGCTTTATGGAGCCTAGTTTATGTTTGATCTGGTTAGTGACCCGACCCAGCCCGAATAATGTTGTATGGCTTTAAATGGGAGATTTACTGAGGCTTGGGCCGACAGGCCCAAGCCATAGCCCATGGACAAGCCTCTTGGGGGTTTGGGGGCAACGCCCCCAGGAAAAATTTTTTGGGCCCATTTCATATATAAACTGACTTTGCCGTGATTAGGGTTATATATAAGATTGTAGGTTGTTGTTGCTGCTTTTGAGATAGAGAGAGAAAAAGTATTGTAGCCGCAATTCTTGTACTATGTATTCTTCCCTGATAATAGTGAAATCCCTGCAACTCCGTGGACGTAGGCAAATTGCCGAACCACGTAAATATTGTCTTGTGCGTGTGATTTTTTTTTTTTTTGGCGTGTGCTTTCTCTATTTTTTTTTTTTTTGTTTCTCACAGGTTGGGAATTTTGGTTTAATTCCCTACACCTGCCTCTACTTACTCCCTCATGTGCAACACAAACAGCTTTTAATGCAGTTTTCTCATACTTAGGCTACGTTTGGATTGGGCTGATACGTTTGCGTTTGCGTTTCAGTTTTTTTTTTTTTTTTTTTTTTTATCGCACGCGTTTCTGGCCATTTTTACTGTTCATTCACTGTTGCGGCTACTATTCATGAACAGTAGCCGCAACATTTGACTTTTCTACTGTGAACAATGCGGTGTGCACTATTTACGGACCCACAAATTACACTTTTCAACAACTTTTTCATTAAAAATGGGTCCCGCGGTACTATTCACACATTTAAAATTATTTTGCTACAGTATTTTTCAATTTTCAGTTTCAGTTTTCAGTTTTCAGCTGTATCCAAACGGACCCTTAATCAGTTCTAAGAAGTTCACTGCTTTAATTCTTAACTCTGGTTGTCCTCTCATTTTCATCTTCCCTTATTGTAGTCAATGATGACTCTGATGGACCATCAAGAGTTTCTAAGTGGCAATATAGAATTGGTTTCCTTATACCCTTAGAGCTTTTGCACTTCACTCTCTTTCCCTATCCCTGATGCATTTTCCCTTCCAAAAGGTTCTAAAAAGGGAAACATATTCATTGGTTCTGGAAATGCAAATCTGTACAGCATTTGTTGCCACTTGTGTTTCTATTGTGGGAAATGGAAGACTTTTTGTATGGAAATGGCAGGTTTTGCTGGAGGAAGAGTTTCTTATGTTATGACCTTAGTTTCGACAGCTGTGGCTTGACAGGTTTGTTCTGTTGGTGTTGTACTGTTGTGGACTTAATTTGTAATTGTATCATCTCTATCAGTACTGCTTCTTTGGCTATTACTCCTATTGCTTCCATGATAGTCTTCCATGATAAGATGGATGGCATCAAGGAAATTGCTATGCTTTTGGCTATTTGGGGTTTTGCATCTCATATTTAGTAGAATTATCCTGATGATTCTAAGGCAAGGTGATCGCAGAACATTTTTAGTGAGTCTCATAATGACTAACCATGTTGATCTCTGGTGCAATCTTTTGTGCTTATGACCTTGGCATCATGTGAATGGTTTGGGCAGGCAAGTTTCTGTAGAGGAAGGAGAAGCCAAAGCGATCATGGCCTGAATGTTTTGTTTATTGAAACCAGTGCCAAGGCCAGCTTTAATATTAAGGTAAGCAATTAGTTTCCTCTACTTGGATAGCTAATTATACAAATGTTAAAGGCTTGTTGATAAAATGTAAATGCACATGATTTTGTTTGGGCTCACTCCAAACACTACAGACTTCATTTTCGGAAAGAAAAAGGTTTTAGTGAATCATGCTAATGATCTGACCGTCAATGATTCTGCTATTTTTCTCTTTCAAAGGGGAAAATTCTTTTATTGGTCTCTTTTGAATAAAGGAGAATATCTAGATGACAAGAGTTCATACATACTCGATGGTTACAACAGCTGTTTCATGCTTAGTTGAATTTCTGGTCTCCTAAAATATTTCAAGTCTGATCAATCATTTATGTTGCCATAATCTGATTAACACAATGACAGCATATGATTATTTCTTTCCCCAAAAAAAAAAAAAATCCTCGTTGTCCTCTTTTGTAGCTTTGCCCCTCTTTTTGGTTGGTTGCTAAAGGATTTATGTACCATTTGGTAAATTTTTAGAAAATTCATATCTTCAGTGAACTAAACTACAAATTCTTATTCTAAAAGTGATTATATGCAAGACAATTGTTTGGGTCTATCCTTTATTTTGAAAGAATCTTTATGTTATGTTAGGTATGTGTTAAAAAGGTGACTTTTCGACTCCAATTTACAATTCTGTCTCCTGTCAGACAGATCTTCTCTCCCCTTCTAGTTCAAGAGCATAGCCCTTCCTCACTCAAAAATCAGAACAGTAAGTGCATGTGACTACTTCACTTGAGGAGCTTGTAACATTGTTGATTCACCCTTCCAAGGCTTAAAGTTTTAGATATTGTCATCCCTCTAGTTGCACTGATTTTCCTCTGCACGGGATGTATGTATTCTCATTCTTATATTGTTTAATGTACAAATCCCAAAGTTATATGGGGTATGCACATTGTGAGAAAAAGGATATACGTATTCTCTGATTCTCATTCTTATAATGTTTAATGTACAGATCCCAAAGTTATACGGCGTATTCTCATTGTGAGAAAGAAGATGGATATATTGAATGCATAATACATTTTCTGAGTTAATTACAATCTTAAAATTGACTATTGGAGAGACTAAGAGAGACACCTTATGCCCCCATTGACATGACAAGAAGTTAAAATGAAATTGTGAGCTTCCTGTAAAGTTATAACTGGTTTTACAATTTTACAACCAATGATTTTCAATCATTAAGTTGGCAAAGACAAAGAAAAAACAATAATATTTCTCTATTTCTCTTGGTTCTGGAGTTACTCCAGCTTGAGTTATTACAGCTGACCCTCTAAGAATTCAAATGCGATTAGATGAGTATATGAAAAAAGATAAGATTAGGACCTAAAAGAAAAATTACCAAGGAATTTCATATCCATGAATAACATTGGCAAAACAGAGGACATGTATCATATATGGGAAGTAAAAATTAATAATAGTAAGAATCAGGCAAGTCAAAATCACTGCTACTAGTACAAGAAATAAAGACCAGATAAAGGTTTTACGAAGCTTGGAAGAAATCATACCACAAATCCTAGAATAAGGTGAAATACCCTCTTGAAATTTTCTCTATAAATATTCATCTACTTACAATAACCATAGTTTCCATCAAATTATATGAAACTTAGTTTGTCACATTACCCAGTGGTACGGACCCTCCCTATCCTAAAGTGACCAAGTCTGTGAATTTCCCTAAAACAAATAGACACCAAAGCAAACCATAGCTGAGATGTTATTGCAGAAAAATCTGCTCAAACCCTTAACCAGCTCTCACTCTACATAGATTAATAACCAGACCTCCCCCAAAATTCTATCACAATTCCAATGCATAACAAATCAACAATTTACTGATCCATCAACAAATGACAGAGATTGAAGAGGAATATAGAATTAAAATTTAACAAAGACATCATCCATATGATATCATCTCTAAATCACACACAACTTATTGAAAAATTATTTTTGATATAAATAATTAGGAGCTCAGGCACCCTTGAGTGAAACTAGGCTCTCAACATACACCATAGCTTCTCTTGGGATGAATGATTTCAGAAATTCTGGAATTTGAAGATTCCTAATTTCTTTAGAACCAATGGTATACAAGACTATTGCGCCATCGTCACCAACAAGAAGAAGCACTCCATTCTTGGAAAATTGTAGGGGCCTGTCAATTCCTAACAAGGGTCCTACTACAAGTTGTTTGGTCCAAGAATCCTCAACCCCGTATTCACGCATCACCCATATATCAAAGTATTTCTCTGTCATAGTATCCTCCTCATAAACAACAAAAGCAAGGCAATCATTGAACACAGAAAAAACTTTGTTCCTCTGCGTACTTGAAAGTTGAAACACTGTCCACTGGGTACCTTAGTTTTCGAAACACCTCATTTGGCAACCTCATTATTCGAAACACCTCACGACTCATGTTGAAGGATAGAATTATCTCACAATCACAATTCTGCCAAAGTTCGTTTATGTGGCCCTTGTCAAAGAAACCGAGCCAATGATTAACACCATTGAAGTACATTGCACGATAAGGAAGCAACCTAACGTTTGAACGATGAATAGTGGTGTCAATTACTTGGGTCCAGGAATCAGCATTTAGGGAGTAAACATCTGTGAAGAGTGAATTCTGGGTAGGTGGAGAATTCTTGTTGTAAGTGACAATTCTAATCACCTTGTAATCATTAGAATAATGATCATAACCAAATGCAAAAAGCTTTGTAACGTTACATGGTGGAAGAAAAGGACGCTGAGGAAGTGGGGGACAACGAATGGTCTTAGTTCTTTGAGTGCTGGATTCCATAAGGCAAATACACTGGAGTAGCCACCGCCGAAGGTAAGGTAGGAAGCCAAGGGACCACCAATGCAAATAATACCATTGATGCAACCAAACAGGTTGATATCTATAGGTCGACGAAGTACGCACAAGTCCTTTGAAAAGTCCACAATGCGTAGAGCATCATCATCAAGATAAGGGTGCAGGGAGAAGACATGTTCTAATAAACCAGAGCTCTCGACCAAAATACTTGGATTTTCTGTTTTTGTTTGATGGTGAAGAAGGTGTTTGGCAATGAAAGGTTTCGAAAAAGAGTAGACCATGACTTTTGAACGCACCTAAAACGAAATAATGAATTAACTGGAAGCCATGACAGGATCTCTTCCAACAACTCCTCCGGTAAATATAAATTATTATTATTATTATTATTGGAGCTTAACCTTAATCTGGACCTTCTCGACCTTCGCCCCCACCTCCACTTCGAACTCATCGAACTCGACATTATTGTCGGTTGACTACTACTAGTGTTTGATTGAAATCCCTATTCCTAATTTATACTCCTTTATTACTCCCCAGTCTGTTTGGTACTCGGTATTTTTATTTGCACACGTTTCTTAAAATTTTTTTTTTTTTTTTGAGAAAATTTTTTCATGTTGATTTGGCAGCGTGGTGGTGTTAACTTTGGTTGGATTTTTGAGTTGGAATAATTGGGTTCTTTTATTAAGTTTTTTTTTTTTGGCTCAAAAATTCAATTTTTGGGTCAAAAAGTAAAATTTATTCAAGTTAGACTCTTTAGTTTCTGTTACTCAAAAAAAAAAAAAGAAAAAAAAAAGACTCTTTAGTTTTGGGCTAAAACATATAGATAAAATAGGCATAGGAAATTAGAGACATGGGGCTAGAAAGTAATAAAAATGATGAGAAATATTCAAAACATTACCTTCAAATTCTAGTTTTACCAATATAAGCGTTAATTATGCTTATATTTTTAAAGAGAAGAAAAACTTGCTACAATTCAAAACTTTTATAATATTTAAAATTAATAAAACATGTAATATGTGTTCCATGTGTGTGTCTAAAAGTTACCATGACTTTTGAGTGAAGTTATGATGTGCCTTTGTATTAGAAC
Source organism: Notholithocarpus densiflorus (assembly GCA_030021035.2). NCBI lineage: Eukaryota > Viridiplantae > Streptophyta > Magnoliopsida > Fagales > Fagaceae > Notholithocarpus > Notholithocarpus densiflorus. The sequence continues at coordinate 77,213 of JARYZH020000372.1, forward strand.
CCTTTTATCTCTCCCTTGTGTATGTGTATTTGTTTGTTTCTCAAAAAAATATATGTGTGTGTAGGGGGTAGTATTTAAAATATTCAAATTAGCGAATTGATTATGGTAATATTTTTAAAAAAGTACTTTTAGGAACTATGGCAGCACAGATTTGGTTCGACCTGGGCTTAGGATCACAATTAATTTGTATTATGGGTTAACAATAATCCACAATGGAAAATTTGAACAAGAATTATGCATCTTTGAGAATAAAACAACATAAAAAAATTTATTCATAAGGTTTGTTGGAACAGTTTTTTTTATAGAGTTTCTCCCTCTTGTTTTTCCAAAGAATCCCCTTTTTCTATCAGTTTTCTCCCTTTTATATTCCCCCTCCTCCTCCTTCATTTGCCCTATTTTCTTCTCCAGCATGAGCTGTCCTTATACAGTTGGGCAACCTTCTATCCCATCAGGCTCTTCCTTCCTCAACATTATGATGAATGGAGACTTTTGGGGCTTTTGTCTTATTCTAATCAGTTATCCAACATTAAATGCAAATATATCAGACAAATTATTGTAGATCTATCAAGAAGCTTTAAAAGGCATCCCCGAATAATCTCGTAAGTTTCGAAATTCTTCCTCGGAAGGTCAGGAAACACGTTGACTTTGCTTGCTCAGTGCAAATATTTACTTCGGATGGGGTCTACGGTAATTTACCATCGAACCCATGATGACACGCCCTTTGGTCTATGGCTCGAGGTATGGGTCCTTTAGGGAGGTTTTCACCCTGAAGGAGTATGTATTGGGCCTAGTTTAACCCATGGCCCAATGTTATTTGGGCCTTTTAGATCAATTATTTGGGTTCTATAAACCATCTCCCTTACAGTAACATCTTCTCAAAAAATACAAAGCAATTATTTTTTTTTTATACAAGATAGAATTTCTACTCTAACCTAATCTAAGTGTATATGCGTGTGAAGCTTTCTCCTGGAAACTTGAACCCCGGCTCTTGCCCCCCACACCCCACAAGCACTTATACTTGTGGAGTGACCACCGCACCAAGGGTGCGCGGTGGTTATAAAGCAATTATTATAACTATGTATTTTAGATCTTTTTTTTTTTATTAAATTAAATTTATCATATATATATATAAATATATATATCACCACATATTGTTGTTGAATGCAAAATGACTTATATGTTTCATTACATAAAACTTATATTTTTGAAAAAAAAAACTTTTTTTTTTTTTTTTTTGAGAATCAACGTAGTGCCTTTTATTCAATGAATACCATCAAAGTTTGCTAAAAACACAAGAATGAAACTGTGGTGGAACATCCTCCATCCACACACTATAATCTGAAACATTTAAAGCAAAACGAGCTAAAACATGAGCAACCATATTACCCTCTCTCTTAACATGAGAATAGTGGAATTTACTAAAACATCTAGCCATAACAACTCCAAACCCTGATATTTGCTCCCTACTAAGTAGTGCACCATCAAAATTGACCTTTACCATGTCCAAGATAGGAGCTCTCCAAAGAACTCGGATCGGTGTGGATTGTGGTAGAGAAGGTTGCTGCACCGCCTGGAATTCCGTTAGGAGTTCTTTGGCCATGTTTGCGAGCTGATTTGGACTGCAACAAGGTTGGTTAGTTCTAACTCGATTCCAATGTGTCCATATTTTCCAAACCATGACCGAGAACAAAGTGATTTTCTCATCCATGAAAGCTACGCCCTGACCCTTACTATCTTGGATTACAACTCCTACACCCACAGAATTTTGTTCTCAGAAAATAGCTTCATCAGAGTTCACCTTCAGAATCGGCCATGGAGGTGGTTTCCAGATGGCACGGTGTGGAGGCTGATTGGACTGATCCAGCTCATTACCCTTCATTGCTGTTGTTGAGATTTTTTCCTTGTCCAGAATCTGGTTCGAATTTGGTCCGGATTCATTTGAGACTGACTTCCCATTTGGAGTAAATGCAGCCTCTATTTGTAACGTCTTCCCCATACACACGGTTACAGCATTTAATGGCTCTCTACATTTATTATGGCAATCACGTGACATCCCAAAGTCTGTAGCCGAGCCCCCATCAGTAGACAATATCTCCCCCTTATTTCGTGCAATCAATTTCTCATTATTTTCGTCCAAAATACTTCCCATATCACGCTGATTATTCCCTAAACCAGCTGTGGGATTTATTTGAGGAGAATTTAACGTGTGAGGAAAATACTCCCCCTCATTAACCTTTTGACCGTTATCGGGCTATAGCTGTGAATTCAAACCTGCCATTAATTGCTCTGAAAAGTCTACATTAATGCCCTCTCCACCATCCTCAGCCTCCATCGGAGCAATAACCTCCATCGGCGCCGCCTGCACACTGATCTCCCCCTCCGTGTTTTCAGCACTACTCCCCGAACGACCACCCTTATCTTCCTCTAAACCCGACTTATCATAGAATCCAGGAAGCTTTAGGAAGAACTTAGCAGCTAATATAAACTCGTTAACTCTTGGAGCTTTAGGAAGAACAATACCAGCATTCTCTTTTTCCGACAGAGAGAGTTTACCCCAAGACCTTGAGAGTTCATCCATAATGATTGTCCCCACCGACTTGCAAATCAAAAAAGAAAGGACTGTTTCCCACCAACCCACAAAAAAACCCCAAAAGCTTCACAAGTACCTTAGCACTTGGAAGGACTAAACACACCTACGAAGAGGGACAAAATTTTCCACAGCCTAAGAGAAGATGAGAGCCACCTTTCTTAGCGACAAGGAGACTTCCAAAGATGAAAAAAAAAAAAAAAAAAAAAAAACTTTTAAATAACACATGCACCTAAACTAAAATACCCTTTTGGCCTTTAACACTTGGGTTAATTTTCATTTTGCCCTTCATTATTGATTTAGTTTTTTATTTGGTTCAAAATCTCCATTTTAATGAGTCAAAATGAAAATTTTGAAACTTAACAAACTGAAATGAAAAAAAATTTAAACTCTAAGAACCAAAAAAGTACTTTAGTCAATTATACATTACACTATTAAAAAATTATTATATTACATTTTTCCATGTATCGCGTTGATTTGCGACTAGTGGACAGTAATAGTATTGTCTTGAATTATGCTTCCAGGAACGAAGGCTCCTAGCTTGGGAGAAACTAACTTTGGAAATAACTGTTTCAGTTATTAGCCATAATTTTAGAAATTACTTTGTAGTTTGTATACCTTATTGCTTAGACTGATGAGTCTAAAGGGATCCATTTAGCAGCACCTTTAACCTTCGGAATCAAAGTCAAGAAAGTATGGTTTAGTTGTCTTTGCATTCTTTTATTGAAAAAGAAACTTTGAACTGCTTTGACAGCCTCTATGACTTTTAGAGATCTCATATTTAAAGAATGATGATTTCCTTAATTTTCTCTTATGTAGGATTCTAGTTAGGTCTTCATTTTTCAATATTAAGTATCATTGGTTGGATTAAGTTGTTAATCTTCTCAAAGATTGGGGATTTCTTGATAAATTAATTCTTAAAAAATTTACAAAACAATCCCCCATCTCTTTTCTGCTTTGAAACCCAACTCCCCTATCTCTTCAAGAATAGGGGATTAGCCATTTTATTTTATATTTTTGTTTCAAGGGGTTTCTTCCCTTTATTGCATTTCATAGTATTTCCCTTGGGAGCTATTCCCCATTTTCTCTCATACTGGCACTATCCTCTTTGTAAAATTGACCCAAAGACATTTTTATTCCACCACCTTAGATCTTGTTTAGCTTCTTTAATTTTGTTCTCTAAAATGAATTGTGGTAATCCCTTAATCTCATTTTTCCTAGCATTGTTAATAACAAGAGAGCTCCTACCATCTCCCATTGGTGTCTGAAACTACATGCTTATGATTAGAAGCTATGGCTGGTAGGTGTTTGAATTGGGCTCTATTGAACATTATCATCCATTCACTATTTGCTAGAGCTCTCTAACGATTCATTCTTTAATGTTACTAGTCGCAGACCCGCACAATACGCGGAAAAATTTGACATCATATTCTTTTATATTAAGTAAAAAAGGAAAATAGTGGTTAAGACTTATAAATAATAGTCCCAAACCCATCTCACAATAATGTGATTACACTATAATATATAATATATATTCTATAACTAAATAAGTCTATATCTTTATTTTTTGTATATATATATATATTTTGCCAAGGAAACATGTTGCGTTTTATTTTTAATTATTATATAAGACAAAATATTTTGTAATATGTTATAATATAGTGAGATATGCACCAAAATGCAACACAATAAAAAAAAAAAGAGAATGTATAATTTTTATTAGAACATGAAAATGAATCTTGATGATTTCATATGAAAGCTAACATTATTTTGCATTTTTGGAGATGTTAATGAGCAATTTATCCAAACTTTGTTTTCATTTTTTCGCATAAGAACTATTAAACAAAGTTATAACAATTTATATTTCGATAATCACTAAACTCATATATGAGAATCAATTATTACAAAAAAATTTCTCCCCAAAACATATACTGATTTATATTTTTCCTTTACACACAATTTAAAATTTTTGAAAAACTAAGGAAGCTAAATGTGTAGTATTTTTTTTTTTTTCCTTTTGAGAAGAAGCTAAATGTGTAGTTGATTTTAGTCAATCAATAAAAAACATAAAAGGGGTAGATAAAAGCAAACGTATTCATGATATAATTGTTTATACATGTCCATATTTGTTTTTTTATACCATGGAATCACCTCATTATGTTAAGCTACTAAGAAATTTATACATTTAATACTCATGTTCTCTAAAAGATTCATGTAGTAGTTGTACAACTGTATCTTGTTTGATCTCTCCTAGGACTTTAACTTTAGCCCAACTCACAGCATATAAACCAATGATCATAAAAAAAGAACCTAGCAAGATGAAGCCAAACACAATTTCTAAATTTTAACAAATTAGCCAAGAAAATAGTAGGAAAAGATCTTAAATTATAAATTATCATGTGTCAACAGACAATGCAATAATCTATAATTATACTGCAAGAGTAATGCATTGATGATTGTAAAATTGCTAAGGAAATCATCCAAGTAGATGACTATATATATATATATATATATATATATATATATATATACATGGTCAGGAAAACTTGCTAAAAAGTGTGACCTATGTGAAAGTAAAAAAAAAAATTAGTAATACAAAAAGTGAAATAATGTAAGAGAATTTGATTAGTAATACCAGCATATAGACAACCTAACAACCATTTATCATTTAAGCTATGTTATTCAAATTGCTTTACTGACATAAAAAACTATTGTTATTATCTTGACAATACTTATTGTAAGGTCGCGTTTTGGACCCTAAACCCAAAGTATGATTGGATCCAAGCCCAATAAACCCAAAACAATGAATTTGTAGAGAGTGGGTTGGATAACTAGGCTCTAATGAATGAGATAACAGTTAGAATGGATTTTAAAAGATAATCAGACAGAAATGGACTGAAGTTATATGAGAAAATTTGTCATCGGCACAATCCGAGGAGGTCTGTTCTAGTATATATTGATTAAAAATGGTTACAGATATGATTCAAGCTGCTACAGTGCTTTCTCTTACAGTTTTCACATCCCTTCTTCATGGAGAGTCCTTTCCATTATATAGTTTTCTTTAGACGATCTTGGTGCTCCACTTGTTGGTCATCCAAGTCACTACTTTAGTGCTTATCCCATCGAACACCCTCTCAGACCCTCTGTGCATTGGGGTAGACAATGCAGCACTGTTTAGGGGTCTTCTCCACATTAATGCGGCTAGGGAGTTAGATGCAGAGCATTTAATGCGGTGGTAGCAGCTTTCTCCTTAGATATTTTAGGACTCCCCTCTGTCCTACGTTTCTGCAATGCTCATCCATACCAATAGAACTCCCTGGAACGCTTGCTTGGATGGCAGACCACCTATTCTGACCTCAGCTTTGGTTAGCCGAGGAGACATTTGTCCTAAGCATACCCTCTCACACCAATATGACCAAAACTGACTTTTTCATCTACTAACACGAACTCCCTTAATAATGCTTACTCCTCCTCGGACGACCTCTAGTCCTCAGCTTGGGCCTTAGGCCCGATATATATATAGATAATGAGCTCCTGGGCCCAATACCCCTACACTTATCAATCTTCATATATTAACTTTCTCCATTCTAATTAATCCAAGAACTTCTAGAACTTGTAAAATGCCTATCATAAAGCATTAAAACAAATAGAATGTCAAGATTATAGAGAAATCTAAATGAGAGAGAGAGAGAGAGAGAGGTACCTTTGATATGTAGTAGATATAAAAAACAAACATGTATTGATAATTGAAATTTTTCCATCACAAATACTAAGCTTATTGGTTTTAAAAGAGATAAAAAGAGAATATATATATATATATATATTTATTTATTTATTTATTTATTTATTTAAAATATGTAGGGGAAGGGGAAAAGGTATAAATGATACATAAGTGTCGTGGGAGGGGAAATGTTAGAGAAGAGGAAGAGACCTAGTATATTTTGGCAATTAAAAATTGTATTTGTAACTGCAAAGTTGCATATATGGGTGTTTATGTGTGTATGTATATATATATATATATATATATATATATATATATATATATATACTCATCGAATTAAATGCAGTAACATAATAGCAAGTCTAATAGAGAACTTTTGGACTACCATATTGGTTTATGGAAAATTAGAGACTTTCCATATTCATTATTTTTTTTCCCAAAATTTTTTATGTGAGAATGAGATCACATCGAGGTATATGCTTCAAGTAAGAGTAATGGATATTAGTATTATCATGGAAAATATAAAGAAATAGTTAAACATTGTAAGCGTCCCAGAGTTGTTTCCTTAAAAATTATAATTGGTAAGAATTTGTTTTTTTGAGATGATAAATGGTAAGAATTAGAGATTAGATTTAAAAAAAAAAAAATACATTAGTATGTATGACTTGCCGTAAAGTTATTTACATCGTAAAATTAATGAGAAAACCATACAAAGCTAAGTTATAATCTCAAATACAAAGAAGAAGAGGAACACCATATGCTCCATACCTATCGATCATAATATGTAGAAGATTTTGTTTCTTCTTCCAAATTATCCTAAGAAGTTAGAAGTTAGCATAGATTTAGATGAGACTAAAGAAAATTAGCAAGAATTTATATAGTAAACATAATAGAACAAATAACAAAGCCATTCAAAAAATAAAATAAATAAATGGGAGGGAAATGATCATGTACTAAATTAATAAAACGCATTCCAATTTTTTAGACTATTTTAATGGTTAAAATGCAATTATGTATAGGAAAATTTTAAACATGAATATAAAGAAATAGACTAACAATTCACAATTGGAAAAATGAAAAAATGAAAAAAGAAACAATGTATTATGACATCGTAAAAATATATATATTTATATATATAGCACAAACCATAAAATTTGTAACTGAAAAGCAAAGAAGTTGAGGGGGAAGAAAAGAAAAAACTGAACTCAAAGGGTGTTTCCAATTCTATTTGTAATTTGGTGACTTATGGGGTGGAAAGAGAGCAATTCAAAATTTATATTATAAATAAATAAATCAGTGGGTTTTAAATACAATAGGAGGCAAATGAATGTTTTGATGGAGAGAGAAGCCGTTTTAAAATGGCTGCCATGTGTTAATTAATGACTCCCTTACCTTAATCAATTATTAACTTCTTTATTTGACTCTTCTAAAGAAGAAGAAGAAAAAATAAATAAAAAATAAAAAATAAAAAAATAACCTCTTCATTAGCTGTTGGTCTGTCAAGAAAGCTCCTTCAATTGGGCTAATATTGATGAACAAATACCATAACATTAACATCAATGCATTAAATGATTTTTATTGTGGAGGAGGCTAGGAGAAAGGTTAGTTTGCCATAGATTTAAAAAAAAAAAAAAAAAAAGAACCATTAAAACTATACTCTTTATTTTCTATCTTTGGAATCCAGACATAGTAACAAACAATACAAAACATTACCAAACCAAAAAAGAAAAAAAAGAGCTTAATTGTTTCACATGTACTAAATCAATAAAATGCATTCCAATTTTTTAGACAAACAATTTTAATGGTTAAAATGCAATTATGTATAGAAAAATTGTAAACATGAAAAAAAAAAAAAAAAAAAAAAAAAAAAAAAAAAACCAACAACAACAACAACACTGTATTACAACATTGTAAAAAAATATCTAGCACAAACCATAAAATAAGGAGATGATAAGTCAAAAAGAGAGAGAGAGGATTGATTGTTGAATTTAAGGCAATTGAGATTTAATGGTGAAGTCATTAATAGGAGAAACATTAGCAATTTGTTTGGTGGGAAGATGATATGTTTTTTTTTTTTTTGAGAAGAGGAAGATGATGAGTTGAGAGAGAGATATAGATAACAAGTGGGCTTTATGGTGGAGATAAGAAGATGATAAGTCAAAAAGAGAGAGACAAAGAGAGAGGATTGATTGTTGAATTTAAGGCAATTGAGATTTAATGGTGAAGTCATTAATAGGAGAAACATTAGCAATTTATTTAGTGGGAAGATGATGTATTTTTTTTTTTAGAAGAGGAAGATGATGAGTTGAGAGAGAGATATAGATAAGAAGTGGGATTTATGGTGGAGATAGGGGTGGGATTTATTTTATATTTTTTAGTATTTTAAAATTGATAGAAATTATTTTTAAATTGTTGGACAAATACAAAAAAATATGATGGAAATGACATGGCTGCTGACGTGGCTCAACATGAGCGTAGCAACATTAAATGCTACGCTTCAGCTTTTAGTATTATATTGAATATAGATTAAAACTATACTCTTTATTTTCTATCTATGGAATCCATACATTGTAATAGACAATACAAAACAAAACATTACCAAACCAAAAAAGAAAAAAGAAAAAAAGCTTAATTGTTTCACATGTACTAAATCAATAAAATGCATTCCAATTTTTTAGACACAAACAATTTTAATGGTTAAAATGCAATTATGTATAGAAAATTTGAAAACATGAATATAAAGAAAAAGACTAAAAATTGAAAAGTGGAAAAAAAAAAAAAAAAAAAAAAAAAAAAAAAAAAAAAAAAAAAAAACTGTATTACAACATCGTAAAAAAAAAAAAAAAAAAAAAAATCTAGCACAAACCATAAAATAAGAAGATGATAAGTCAAAAAGAGAGAGAGAAAGAGAGAGGATTAATTGTTGAATTTAAGGCAATTGAGATTTAATGGTGAAGTCATTAATAGGAGAAACATAGGGGTGGCAATTCATGTTTGCGTGTCGGGTTCATGTCGTATCAACTCATAAGTATCAACTATATTGGTCAACACTAACCCGACATGTTTATTAAACGGGTCAAGATTCCTTAACCCTAACACAACCCGTTTATTAAATGGGTCAGTCGTGTCGACCTGTTTATTAGATTTTATCAAAATGAAAAAAAAAATTTATGAAAAAACAAACAAAAATTTAAAACTAACGAGTAACTGCATCACAAATAATCGTTCAAAATTAAAGCATATCCCAATATCACAAATAATCAGTCACAATATGTCAAAGAAAATAAACCACAACAACTAATAAGTTTATATACTTAGAGTTTGAATGATATATTGGTAAAATGTCATTCAATTAAACGGGTCAAACGGGTTCTATGTGTTCAACACTAACCCAACTCGTTTATTAAACGGGTCAGCCGTGTCAACCCAAATATGGCACGAACCCATTAAGCCTCAACCCATAACCTGCTAATTTTGTATTATGTCATGTTGGATTCGCGAGTCGTGTCCAATTTTGCCACCCCTAGAGAAACATTAGCAATAAAAGTCAAAATAAAAAGTGATTATGATTTACACAATAAAGCCTAATAGTTCAATTTTATCAAAATGAAGTCTCAAAATAATAAAATAAATCAAACTAACAAGTATTTTTTTTTAAACTCAAATAACAAATAAATCAATCTAACAAATTTAAAAGACGTTTTTGTTAAATTATTATGTAAGTTGGGTTAGTTTACACTTTACACAAGTTAAAAATTTTGCAACCAACCCAACTCAACCAAGCTCTAAACACAATACAACCAACCAAATCCATCAGCTAATAAAAAACCAATGCGAAGAATCAAGTTGAAATGGTGAGTTGAATGCACACTTGTAAAAACTTGAAACCCCACTCATGAATTGTTCATGTAAGGACACAGTTTGATCCAATAAACCCACAACAATAGATTTGTTAGAGAGTGAGTTAGATATTGAACGTTTTACGAGCTAAATATTAATCACAATAGGATAGGGAGCAAAAGAAATGACTAAGGCAAATAAGTTTGAAAGGAAAAACACTCCTCGGTCGAGCTCAAGGAAGGTATATTCTGATTTATATGTATTTCTTTCTCACTTATACAAATGTTCAAGTTCTTGGTTACAAAGTTCTTTTTTCTCTCTCTTTTATGATCTCTAGCATATGGATCTTCCTTTTCCTTTATATCCAACCATAGATCATCTTAATGTTACACTTGGAGGGTTGAGACTGTACTCCTAGGACTCCTGTCTCATGCGGAACATACTAGTAAGCTTTACTCCACAATATTAGCTGTGCCACCACTGTTCATGGTCATTTCCTCATTGATGTGGCCAGAGGAGTGGTTGTCTTGTATTTAATGCTTCAGCTTTTAATATTATATAGATATAAATGTTTACCCTATATTTTATTTGACCACGTAAACCTATTTTTAAAATTCATTATACTAGTAGAGCATCTCTATATATGCATGTTGTATGACCATAGCCCCTAAAACTGTAGAGAGATATTGCTTTTATTCATTAATTTCTATAAATTTATGACTTTGGCTATTGGTATTTTTTACAATTAAATTTAATAGAAATGGCTTGAAAAAAGGTGCAACTTATATGTGACTTGAACTCATCTCTTACTTTACATATTCGTCACACAAAAAACATTAATTAATATTTCATCTTTTTTTTTAAACCATATATTTCAAAATTCATTTGAGAATAATTCAACTTAAAATTTTAGTTGTATGTTCATTTAAATCCCTTATTTTGTTTCCAAAAAGGAAAAAATATTCCCTTATTTTTAAATTTAATTTGTTAGACAACCTTTTGGAAATTTTACCCTTCTTAAAAAAATATAATTGTTCTTTTTATCTAGCTTATTTTTAAAATTATACGGTATAAACTAATAAAATAAATTATCTCAAGCAGAACATCTCCATAAATATTTGACTTAAACCATTCTCATAATGACAAAGTAAGCTTTTTTTTTTTTTTGGATTATAGTTAGATTAATTGGTAAGGAACATTATTATGGAATAAAAGATATTCTAGTTGAGAAAGTCTATATGCACAACAAAATTTTACAATATTTTCACAACAAGCTTTTTTGAGTTATGGTGAGTGTCAATATAATCATTAATGGACAAAACTTATATACAATACCTTAAGTGTTGTTCCTTAGGTTCCCCTCTTAAGATTCTGCCATGTGGATACTAAACTTAAAAAATACACTTCTATTCATCAGAAAAAAGTCACATGGCAGAATCTTAAAAGATGAACCTAAGGAACAGCACTTAAGTCTTGCTCATTGTTAATCTATGGTAAGCTTTTATTTATTAAAAATATTGTGAAATTTTGATATGACAGAATAATGAACCAACTTGAAGTATTTTTTTTTTTTTTTTAATTTTAGAGTTTACAAAACCTAAATTTGCTTGGATTTAGATCCCTTGCAATTATTGTAAGATCTAAAAGTTAGAAATGTGAAAAAATCAAAAAAGGTTTTTTTTTTTTTTTTTTTTTTTTTTTTAAGTTTCTGATTTTAGGGCTTGAGATTAAAAACTTTTTTCATTTTTTTTAACTTTCAATATTGGCTTTATATGCATTATGCACTATTGTATAGGGGTGACAATTCGTGTTCGCGTGTCGGATTCGTGTCGTGTCAACTCATGAGTATCTGACTATATGGGTCAATACTAACCCGACATGTTTATTAAACGGGTCAAGATTTCTCAACCCTAACACGACCCATTTATTAAACGAGTCAGTCGTGTCGACCTGTTTATCTGATTTTATCAAAATGAAGAAAAACATTTATAAAAAAACAAGCAAATAAATATTTTAAATATAAAATTCAGAACTAATGAATAACTGTATCACTAATAATCATTCAAAACTAAAGCATATCTCAATATCATAAATAATCAATCACAATATGTCAAAGAAAATAAACCACAACAACTAATAAGTTTATATACCTAGGGTTTGAAAGGTATATTGATAAATTTTCATTTAATTAAACAGGTTAGACGAATCAAACGGGTTCCATAAGTTGAACCCTAACCCAACTCGTTTATCAAACGGGTCCGTCGTGTCAACCCGAATATGACACGAACCATTAAGCTTCAACCCATAACCTGCTAATTTCGTGTCGTGTCGTGTCGGATTCACGAGTCGTGTCCAATTTTACCACCCTTACTATTGTACACGGGTGCAAGATCGAGATTTTTTGGCCCATTCTAAAATAGATAATTAAAAATTTTAAAATAATAATAAAAGATAGTACTTGTTTTTTTCTTGAGCTTTGATGTACTTTTAAACTTTCAAAACCGAAAAATCTTTTACTATATTCTGTTTCCACCAGCTAAGTTCTGAGTTCTGACTCATTTCTAAGTCGTATATTTACAGCTGCCACAATCATTGGTGCACAATTGTTTTCCACACCAAATTCTCAGCTTTCATTCGTTGAGTTTGAGCCCGTGAAGCTCACGCAATTCTTGAAAGTGGAAAACATAACGAAAAAAAAAATTTCCAAAACCCCCACTCAAAAAAAAGCGTAAAATTTATGCACCCAATCCCCTCTTAAAACCTCTCATTCTTACTTTTAATCTTAATCTTTGAAGGGCCAAAATCTTCATTCAAACCCAGTGACTCAGAAACACCATGACAGGTCTGTCTTTCTCTCTCACTCTCTCATATTTATTATGTTTAATTTATTTAGTCAAAGTATTGAATTTCGTTTATTGGAATAGAATTTAGAGATGGGTTTTATTTGTTTCAATCATTTGTTTCTGGGTTTTTATGTATGGAACCAATATTCAATTCACTGTTAGATTTGCAGAGAAACCGTGTGAAACAAAGAAAATGAAATTCTGAATCTTTTTGTGCTCAAGAAAATCAGAACCTCCACTTATAGATGTTGACTTATTTATGTTGTGAAATATATTTGTTTTCTTAGCAATCAAACGAAGGTCGGTTTCAATTTTTAAGTGAAGCTGCACAACTGGCTTCTCTGTCCTTTTATTTACTTTTCAAATGGTTTCTTCATTTGTTTATCTGTTAATCTCATACTACTTATCTTATTGCTTGTTCCAATAAATTTTAGGTCCATAAACGATCCAAGCTAAAGTAGTGAATGTTTGAGCACAGCTCAAAAGCAAAAGTAGAATATTCAAGCTTGGCTTGAGCTAGAATTAAGCTTATAAATAACATTTGAGCTTGAGCCCGTTAAAATGTCTAAAAGCTTGAGCCCACTTTGCTCAGCTGATTCATTAGTCAAGCTGAGCTAGAGCTAAAACCAAGCTCAAACTCAAGCTAAATATCAACCTTTTGAGCTTGAGATCCAACATAGCTACATTATCAAACCCATATCGAGTTTATTTGGTTTGGACGAGTGGTCTTAACTCCCAATTAATTAAAACCTTAGTAAGATATGGGCAAGCATATTACCCAGCTTATAAACAAGCCTAGGCTCAACTTGTTTTGAATCAAACCCTAATGTTCACGAGCCTATGTATGAATAATTTTTTTTGCTTGAACTTGGCTCATTTACTAAACAAGCCTAAACTAAAACTCAAGCTTGGCTTGTTTACAGACAAAAACATGAACAAGTTTTTTATCGAGCCAAGCCTAATCTGTTTACGAATGCTTTGATTCATTTACAGCCCTGCCAATAATTCTATACTTGTAACTTTTGCATGTTTTTTAGCTATCCCCATTCTCTTTTGATTATTCCCTGACCAATCCTAACTTTACATCTTTTCAATGATGCAAGAATGAGGACATAAATGGCTACAAAGTGAGAGTGCTAGTTCTTACTAGGTTATTTAGAACCATTATTTATCTTTCACCTCTTGCCCGTGCCTTTTAGAGACTAAATTTGTGTATATCAACCAAGTACTTGTCTAGTTTTTTCAGATTATAAGGATTAAGAAAGCTTCACTGATTTCCTTTAGGAATTCTTTAGTTTTGGCTAAGCCATCATTTTACTCTGGGCTGTTTTTTTAGCAATTTATTGTTATCATTACTCTAATTATTGGGTAGTTAACCTGATAATAAAATCTGACAAAGTTTTCCATTAGATTCTTCCCCCCCGCCCCCAACCTAAAAAAAAAAAAAGATTATTAGAAGAATTTACTCACCGCTATTTTTAGTAAAGGAGCATCCTATACATTAGATCCTTTCTTCACCACAGAACCATTTCTTTTTACCTCAATTGCCACATAGCTCTTACTAGGACCTTTATGCAGTTTTATACATATAAGACAGTTGGGGAACTTTAATTCTACCTTGCTAGGAAAATGGTTGTGGAGATATGGCATGGAGACTGATGTTTTATGGAGGAGGGTTATAGAGGCCAAATATGGGAACATTTGGGGTGGTTGGTGTACGAAAAAGGTGACAAGTCCTTATGGGGTCAGCTTGTGGATATACATTAGAAGTGGCTGGTTGAACTTCTCTAAACTCCTTGTTTATGATGTGGGGGATGGTACTAGAGTGAAATTTTGGAAGCATGTGTGGTGTGGGGAGTGTACTTTCCAAGAGGCCTTTCCGGAGCTTTATTGTCTTAGTAGGTCAAAGGATTCCTCGGTGGCTGAAGTTATGGGTTGGTCTGCTGAGAGGTTTCACTGGAATATGCAATTTCGTCGTCCACTACAAAATTGGGAAGAAGAAGCCTTTGACCGGTTTATGGGGTTGGTCTATGCTTTGATAGTGCGAGGGTTTGGCCCAGATAACGTTTGTTGGAAGCCTGCAAGGAATAGAGATTTTCAGGTTAGAGGGTATTATAGCTCCTTCTACCCTCCTACTCTTGTTTCCTTTCCATGGAGAATGATATGGAAATCGAAGGTTCTTCTGAGGGTGGCTTTCTTTTCTTGGTCTGCTTCCTTAGGTAAGGTCTTAACAATAGACAACCTTCGTAAAAGACGAGTGATAGTGCTTAACTAGTGCTATATGTGTAAGAGGTGTGGGGAGTCGGTGGATCATCTCTTACTTCATTGCTCCATAGCTTGGGAGTTGTGGTCTTTGGTTTTCTGCTTGTTTGGTATTCATTGGGTTATGCCTCATACTGATCTTGAGTTGTTTGAGGCTTGGCAAGGAAAGTTTGGGCGTCATCGTCACATTGATGTGTGGAAATTAGTGCCTCATTGCTTGATTTGGTGCATTTGGCGCGAAAGGAATGCTAGAAGCTTTGAGGGTTGTGAACGCTCTTTGCTGGAGATAAAGTCTTTTTTCTTACACACTCTCTTTGAATAGAGTGTGGTCTTTTCTCATTTTTCTTGTTCTTCATTTTCTTTTTTTCTTGACCGTTGTTCTTTTGTTTCCTGATTTGTGCCCCCATAGTACATCCCTAATGTACTTGGTTTGGCAATTTTTCTATTATTAATAATATTCTTACTTTATTTATCAAAAAAAAAAAAAACCATATTGATATTTTCCATGTATGGTAGCTCTACTGATGTACCTGATGTTTCAGAAACCTCAAGCCGTAGAGAAAGAATTATCTGTATAAACATTGCCATACTTGATTTTTTGTTTCATAATTGATCCTTTAACTTTAAATGCTTTTACACCTATGATCTCTAGCTCAAATGGAACCTCCAGACCTCCTTACCTTGTAAGAGCAAGGTGATGGGTGAGATTGTGGGTTTAGTTCAATTATTTTCTAAGTTCTAAAATTTTTGCAGTGGATTGATAAAACACATCTTTTTATAGGGATGCTAAACTTATTTACAAGTGTTTTATGTTCAATTACAGATCATCAGGAGCCGATGATAAAAAATGGGACTTTGGGTAACCAGTCACTAATTGGAAAACTCAACCGGTGGCAATGGTGGATTTTGGTGGGGCTAAACATTTTCTTCCTCATTGTGGGCCAAGCTGCTGCTGTTCTTCTTGGGAGGTTTTATTATGATCAGGGTGGCAATAGTAAATGGATGGCTACTCTTGTCCAAACTGCTGCCTTTCCAATCCTTTTGATCCCATTCTTTTTTATTCCTTCCTCCAAGGAGCCTTCAAATTCTTCAGCCCCACCCTCTTTTAAAATTCTTGCCTCGATCTACTTTTCTCTTGGAGTGCTCATAGCTGGTGACAACATGTTGTATTCTGTTGGACTCTTGTACCTCTCTGCCTCTACTTACTCCCTCATATGTGCAACCCAATTAGCTTTTAATGCGATTTTCTCTTACTTCATCAATTCTCAGAAGTTTACTGCTTTAATTTTTAACTCTGTGGTTATCCTTTCATTTTCTGCTGCCCTGGTTGGAATTAATGATGACTCTGATGGACCATCCAGAGTTTCTAAGTGGCAAAGAGTAATTGGCTTCCTCTGTACCCTTGGAGCTTCTGCACTTTACTCTCTTTTGCTTTCCCTGATGCAGCTTTCCTTCCAAAAGGTTCTAAAAAAGGAAACATTTTCAGTGGTTCTGGAAATGCAAATCTATACAGCACTTGTTGCCACTTGTGTTTCTGTTGTTGGTCTTTTTGCAAGTGGGGAATGGAAGACTTTGCATGGGGAAATGGTTGCTTTTTCTGCGGGAAGAGTTTCTTATGTTATGACCTTGGTTTGGACAGCGGTGGCTTGGCAGGTTTGTTCTGTAGGTGTTGTGGGATTAATTTTTGTGGTGTCATCTCTTTTCTCCAATGTAATCAGTACTGCCTCTTTGGCTATTACTCCTGTTGCTTCCGTGATAGTGTTCCATGATAAGATGAATGGCATCAAGGTAATTGCTTTGCTTTTGGCTATTTGGGGTTTTGTATCTTATATTTACCAGAATTATCTTGATGATTGTAAGGCAAGGAGAACCCAGAACAATGATAGTGAATCTCAAACTGGCTCTCTATTTTGATGGGTTTGGACTTTGGAAATTTCCTAGAAACTGATTCTCATGGATGATCTTTAATTATTTGTCCTCCCCCACTGTGAACACTACCAGCCTCAGAATAAAGCATATTGTTTACAGGTTTATTGCGTTGTATCTCTTTTTTAGGGTCAGTTATCCAGTTGATGGTTATCTGATAGAACCTGTCATATTCTATATAATGGTGTTCGGAAGATCCATGGGGATGACTTCATTTCCTTGTTTTGTAGGTATTGGAATAGGTATAGGGCATATGTGACTAACTTTTTTTATTAAAAAATAAAATTGCAACACTGTTGTTGATGTTTAAAAGTAGAAGTAAATTAGTTCTGCAAGAAATGGTTCTAAAAATTCATAGATGTGAACATGGATGAGGATGTTTCAATGATCTGTGTGACCTCTTTTTAGCTTTTTACCTTTCTTTCCCTATCCATGGTCCTTGTGCAGTTTGATTTATTTATGTTATCTGTGTTTTGTTGCTCTATGGTGGTTTTGAACAACTTTCAAGAATGGCATCAAGGTTTTTAGACTGTTTTCATCAAATTATGTTTGGATGAAAGAGCTATGCTAGAATGAAAGTGAAATTATAGAGGATTGGCTAAAATTTGAAGAAACTTTGATGGTCTCTCTCTCTCTCTCTCTCTCTCTCTCTCTCTCTCTCTCTCTCTCTCTCTCACATATATGTATCTATCTATCTTCCCTTCAGCTTTCCTTCTGTGTCAGGGAAGTTGGTATGAATTTATATTCTTGTTTTAAACTTCCACAATGAACCTTCTTTTGATTGGCAAATGACGCATGCACCAATCGGTTTTGAACCCACAATTTTACTCTCCGCACATTCTTATGGGAAGAGAGAATGCCAATTGAGTCAGAGGCTTAGAGCTTATTGGCTTCACAGTGAACCTTGTCAACCAGATCCGAAGTCACTGTAATTTCTCATGAGTACAAAGTAGCATTGCATATTTACTATTTAGAGCATGAACTGGTAGTTCTGGCAGTTTTTGAGATCAGTGTGTCCAAATGAAAATTGATCACATAACACTAATTCTTTGGAAGGTAATTCAGAACAAATATGATGGCATTTCCCCTCAAGTTGTTGCTAATAGCTTTTGACAAATATGATGGTAATTTTTGGACTCATGCGCGTGTTAGCATATAGATGCTAACGTCTCTCTCTCACAAAGAAAATTATCTAAAAAGCCAATAAATTTTATATTAAGTTAAATAAGCCCAAAAATTAAAAATTAAAAAAAAAAAAAATCAAACCAAACAAGCGTTGTTCACTATTCTATCATAAGTGTCTCTATTGCCCACTGCCAGAGATAATGATTTAGAAATTAGTATATAATAATAATAATGGGATGCTAATAAATATTAGTCCTTACCAATCAAATTGGAATATCCATCATTTGATGATTGGCCTATGTTAGAAGATTCAAAGATTGGAGACTTACGCAATTGCAAGTAGATAGGCCAATTGGATAAGTTGACTTAGTGTGCATTTTCATAGTGTTTTTGTCCATGCGGTTGCGTTTTCTTCTTGGTCTCGTGCACTGCTCACGAACCAACTTGTACGGAAAAACGTATTTGTAACTTTAAAACTGGGTCCTACGGGCACTATTCATATATTAAAAATTATTTTACTATAGTGTTTTTAGCAATAAGTTTTCAGTTTTTAACAATAAGCGGTATCCAAACAGATCCTTAATTTCTTTTAAGAGAAAAATAGATTGCTTGATTTGGTTCCAAATGTGTTTAATTGGCAAAATGGAGAGCCTGAAAGAAAGTTTTGATGGTTTATGTGGTCTTTTCACTTTTCTATTTTTTTATGGGGGAAATAATTCACTTTCTCCATTTGATTCTTGGAATAAGAAGATAAAGAAATAAAGAATTGTTGAAATGCTTGAGAAATGAAGCCGATTACTAAAGCAATATAATAATTTTCTTTTCTTTTCTTTTATCACATCCAAGATTCGAATAGAGGGAGAGAAGTAAAATATAGGCAAGGAATTGTTCTATGTAACTTCCATAAAACATTGGACATATAAAATTAAAGCAAGAGTTGTCCTCTACTATGCATTCATATCACATCTAATTAGCCAAAATACTCAATTTAAATGATGATATCTAAGTGAGTGGTTGTGCAAATGGAGTGTATATATATAAATATATATATATTTATATATAACAATCTTATCGCACTTTGCAGATTCGCTTTCAGCACCAACAATAAAAATATATTCGCTTTTAGTACGTTCACTCCAATAAAAGCAATTCAATTTCGGAATTTGAACAATTTTCAGAGAATCTAATGCTTCTCCAGTTTTTATAAATTGGAAGCTCAGTCTCATATGTGTGTGTATATATATAATTTTTCTTTTTTTATTGATCCACTGATTAGATTGTAACCTCCAACCACCGCCTTTCTTCTTTGACACAATATGATATCTACCACAATGTCACAAAAGTCTTGTCAACATTAATTTGAAATGTTTTAATAGTGAACTCAGAAATGCCATTAGATCGTGCTCACAAAAATAATTTCATGTAGATTATATTACATATAATACAAACTGTCATGTTAAATTAAGTGTGTCTAATACGGGCACAAACACACACTAATATAACACCTGGCTATGCTAAATCAATGAAAACTTCGGCAATTTATTGATTATATATAGTCTTCATCTAAGCCGGTGAGAGTAAAATAGTACTTTTGAAAATAATAGTAAACCAGTTTGTGTGTTGGACTCAAGTCTTTTTTTTCTTTTAAAATTATTGAGAATATAAATTGTAGGATATTTGCAATGTGTACAAAAACAATTACTAAAATCCTAATTTTAGATGAATATCCAATGTTAATCCACTATTCGAAGAAGTGTCCAAATTATCAAATTGGTGGGTAGATTAATTTTAAATTTGGATGTGGAATCTATCCACTGATATGTTTTAAAACACTAATTTGGATGGTAGGATAAACATTATAAATTAATATCATATTTAGAGTGTGTAGGTAAAATTTTGAAGTATATGACGTATGGATTAGGCTCATTTTTAGTTATTAAGGAAACTCAACTATGAAATCAACTTTGATGGAGTCGTGTTCACAAAGGAAGAAAGAGCTAATATTGGTGTGGTTGTTAGAGATGACTAGGGTATGGTTATAGCCTCAATGTCCCAAAATATTGCTCTGCATCTCTCAGTTGTTGAAGTTGAAGTGGTAGCAGCTGTGAGAGCATTGGAATTTTCTTTGGAAATTAGGATTTCTTCTATAGTAATTGAAGGTGATTTGGAGTTAGTGATTATTCTCTCAAAGAAGAATCCCCTTCATTTGCCTCCTTTGATCTTCTGATACGAGATGCAAAAATATTAACCATCTTTCCAAAGTTTTAGGCTTTTTGCTTTCCTCATGTCTAACCAAACCGATTTGGCTTATGTTTCTTAATAAAGTTTATAGCTTTTTTCTCCACACACACACAAACAAACAAACAAAAAAATTCCTAAAATCCCATTGATAAATTGTAAAATGAGTCACTAGAATTTGACCAATCATCAATGTTTAAACAAAACCTTAATGAATTGTCCAAAAAATAAATCAATGTATATTGCAAAGGACAAAGTTTAGCTACAAAATGCTACAACCTTATTCAATTTCTTTTTATTGGAGATGAATTTTGACAAATCCACCATTGGATTACATCTTCTTCTTATATCCTCCATGCTTGCAAAATTTCTAGAAAATTAAATATCAATAGCTATGTTATCAATAAGTTGTTTAAATTACAAGTTTTTGTAGTTTACAATTATGCATAAAATATAAACTTATAGATCATATAGTAAATAATATCTTATTGACACATAATTTGACATGTGTATTAAAAATGTAAAGAACATGTAATTCAACAATTAGGTTTTCAAAATATGTGAAAATATTTATTTTATTGAGTAAGGTTGTAGTGGTTGTAGTCTTAGACTACAACCAATTTTGTAACTAAACTTTATTCTATTGCAAATATACCATTAAAGTATATACTTGTGATTATCATTGAATTCTTTTATTAATTTGCAAATTGCAATAAACTCATCCTTTAATGTGGGAAAGGATTCTGGAAAATTAAAAAACAAAATGTGGGGGAAGGATGAGGATTTAAATTTGATTTTCACTGTTGACCTGGTAAGAGAGAGAGAGAATCATTTCCTTCCATGGAAGGCTCAGTGACAAATGTACATAGTCACAATAATGTACTCCTATCCAAGTTGGAAACTTGTCAATATCATTATCATATATGTAATTGAGAGCATAGAGCATCAGAAGGAAAGGGAGGCAAAATACAAAAAAAAAAAAACAAAACAAAATTAGAAGTCAATGAAATGGATTCTATTAATTATGCAGTGATTGCGGTCTCACATTTCTTTAAGTTAACAATATGTGAATGTGCAGCTAAGCTAGCCTTCCTTAAACAAGACCTAAAAGTAGCAGTTGATGCATACATCTTTTAATATTCAATAAAATGCTCATTACGTAAATATTGAAACTTGGATAATAGCATAATGAATGATTTAATGAATAAACCATACTATAAAAATACAGAATCTGAAATGAGAAAGCAAGTTTTCCATGTTAAATTAATGTTTGTTCCAGACAATACAAAAGTTAAAATATTGGCAAGTGTTATTACGTTAACCATTGTTTTGAATTCAATGTTGATACTGCTCAACTTGGCACCGAATTCAACTCCTTGTTTGATCAGATTGTTTAACAATACAAACCTACATTGACTTAAGTTATCCAATGTTTTTTTTTTTTTTTTTTTTTGAGAATCAAGTTATCCAATGTGATTGTCCTAGGAAAGACACAATATTATTTGCTCAAAAAAAGAGGAAAGACACAATATTAAAGAATAAAGGAATGGCAAAATATAGAGAGAGAGAGAGAGAGATGAATAGTATAATTTCCTAGAATTAAGACAATGAGCTTGTTGGGTAGAAATGTAGAATGCCTTTCACTGTGAGTTATTATACCCAAACACCAAGGAAAAGAGAGCAGTAGAGAAAAACCAGACAATTCACTGTCAAATAAGCCAATGTTAGTTGGTATAATTCTACAATAGTAGAGTTTTTTTCTCCCTTTATTTAATGTTAGATGGAAATGGGATTATATTCTCTCTAAAAGCCAGCTAGATCTTGACTTTGAGAATCAAACAGCAAGAGCTTCATTGTAAGATCATCATTTATTTACTACTATAGGAGTATTAATGCTTTATTTCTCCACATAATAAAGAGTCGCACAAATACATTCAAGTTGTGATCTACCATTCATGCGAGAGAAGAGAATATAACTCTTGAAGTACTGAATATTTTCTTACGATTTGAGGACTCCGTCGTCTTAAATCAGGGAAGTTCAAATTATATATTTTTGAGTGTCAACTTGATGGATAACATGGGGGCCCAAAAAAACACTAAGAAACTAAGAAAATAAAACAAGATTAGATGGGAATGCTCTCTTAGTGTGTCTGCCTCTACCATATTAATTAAATGAAGGGCTTGAAATAGTGCTTTTTTTTCTTATTTTAACCTACGTATGTGACAAAAGATATTCCTACCTACGTATCCAACCCATTCACCTATATATGTTACAAAAGATTTTGCCACTAATTGAATAAAAAGTGCACTAAACAATGCCTAATCTCAGCAGAATTAGCAAGCCACCGACAGAACAAAAACCTAACTCCCTACCCAATAAAGACTAGCAGAATCTCGAATTAGCCTATATATTTCTACAACTTGTTTATTAATTACAATTATCTTCCTTAATTTTTCCTTTACATTAATACACAACCAATTTTGATAATAGGTTGAAGATTTTGCTTGTCCCACAATCAATCTCTCCCTACTTACGTATAGAGACACAAAGTGTTCCATGAATATCAAATCATTTCCTTTTGGATACTTTGGTACCACTTTGATACATTCTTTATGTTATTCATATTAAAAATATCCTGAACTTTGTTATTGCAATCTTGTGAGAATACATTGCCTTCAAGAATATGCAGTGCTATACATAGATGTCACCTCCATAAGGATCGTTACCGTGCTAACTATGACACAATAGGCACTTAATAATTAATGGTCTATTTTGATTGAGAGAAAAACCAATATTTTTTTTAATTATAACAATACTTCTAAGTGGGAATTTCATTTTTGGACTCAGTCCATGGTTTTAACATTTGGTACCCATCCTATTTTGAAGAAAAAAAAATTCGTAGCAGTAGCTGTATTAGGTTAGTGTCAAGTCCTATTACTTATACTAGAATATCTTGTGATCTCGATAGATTCTTTTATGTTTTGGAAATGAATAAGTTATAGTCTTATAGATCTAAAGCAAGAGCACAAGCAAAGTATTGAGCCTATCACTTCAAGTCTTGTGAGTCTATTATCAATTTTTTTTGGGTTCCAAATTAGTGGGTTTTGAGTAGGTCAAAATGATGCAACTCATTAGTAATACGGTTACGGCTACTTGCTTTATTATTATTATTATTTGAGAATCATGCAACCGTTGATCGTTAATGCAACTAATACTAGGAAATATTTTTTAATTTTATGAATGGGTAGCCAAAATAATAATGAATATAAAAATTGAACCAATTTAATAACATTATACAAGAAATATGAAGAGTTTTGGGGGGGGGGGGGGGTGTTAACCATTTTTGTTTTGAAAATTTTAGGTAAATTTAGGGGTAAAAATCTAATATTTGAAAAGTTTGACGGGGCCAATCATATACTTTTTGAAAACATTAGGAAATTTTTAGGGGTAATTCTATAATATTGAAAAAGTTTGGGGGGGGGGGGGGATGGCTCCCACCCTTCTAAGTGGGTCCGCCCATGATTATGGTATGAACAAATTTGATAAGTCGTGAAATACCCTGGAGAATGATATTACATGCATTGAAGAGTTTATCACTAATAGTGTGTTTGGAAGTTTAAAGGGATAGGAAAGTAAAGGATTTAGGGAGAATGAGAGGAGGAGAGGAATGCTTACCCTTTCACCTTATTTAGATTTTTTATAAATTAATTAGGGACCAAGAGTTTTATAAATCAATTGACACGTATTGGTGTTTCTAACAAAAATGTTGGGTTAAATCCCACTACCTCAACTATCCCCCAAAAAAAAAAAAAAATAGTAAGGGGAAAAATAGAAAAATGTAAGAAAGATAGAAATGTGAAATAACAGAAAATGTCTCAATTTTTCCAAATGTGAGGTCAGTAAAAAGTATGGAAAAGTGAAAAAGCTATAAATATATATATATATATATATATGATTTGTTAGGTTGGGAAGAAAATGGGGGATAGATAGGTGATTTGCTTAAATTTACTATTATACTCCTATAACATAAAGAGATGATAGAAAAGATTATAATCAAAGGAGTAAAATAGTGAATTTCATGCTTTAAAAAATGGGGAAAAAATCTCTTCAAGATTTCCTCTCAATTTGGGAGGATGGTTTTTGGTGGGCTTCAGTAAGTGGAAAATCTCCACTCACCCTTTTCCATTCTGCCCCTTTCTAAACAACCAAACGGATGATAAGCTCATAGAGCCATCGTTTTTAATTTTTCTATTAACAATTTATTGAACATTTTTGGAAGTTAAAAAAAGGACACCAACATCTTCTACTTCAATCATTTAGAGAGAATATTAAAGAGAACGGTACTAAGAGTCTTGTAACTTATGGTATTATCTACTCTACTTTAGAAAGAGAATTAGGGTCAAATCCCCCTTTCCAAATGTTGGAGAGAGAGAGAGAGAGAGGTAGGTTTTAAAAACTTATATACATTATTTATTGAAAGACAATTCATTATATGAGATATCTTTCAAAGGCTGGGTTCAAGCCATTTAAGGTTTTAAAAGGGAAGACAGGAATTATGTTTCTTTAATTAGGTGAGTAAGTTGGTTTTCAAAAAGAAAAACAATTAGGTGAGTAAGTTCAAAGTTTGTTATCTAGGGAAGAGATTTATTAATACAGATATAATAATTTTTTTTGTCTAAATATAAAATTTGATAATTATATTAGTTATTAACAAGCATTTATTTGATATATATATATTTATTTATTTATTTATTTATTTATATTGTAGGGAAAAAAGAGAGAGCAAGAGGGTGATTATCCTCTAAGAATTAAAGAACCAATATTTAAGGGGCCTAGACAGGTAAATGTTTAAGGGACCAATACTGATTAAATGGTCGCAGGCAATCCCTTAAGTGGTTGTTTCATTCATTGCTTGACCTTAACTCCACCTAGAGCATCAATTATTTCAGGTGTTAAAAATAGAGTGCAATAATGCTTTAAGTTTTTCTTTCTTTCTTTTTTTCTTTTTTTTTTTGGAGAAAGCAATAATGCTTTAAGTTGAAACAACATCACACCATCATCCCAAAAAATTCAAACTCACGGTCTACTCCATATCAAAGCCCTTACAATAAGCCACAATTATGAGCCTTTCTATGAGATTAGTACTAGGTTAATTTGGAGAATAATGTCAATGAGCTATGATTCAAGCATTTACTAGTGGATTAAATCTAACCTAATTAAAATTGGCCAATTTGTTTTCCATATCTAGTTAGGCTTAAATTGTACATTTAGTAATCACCCTAACTAATTGTGTTGTTAATCCTTGATTTTAAAAATTCAAAGCCTAACCGTGAAATTTAATAAGTCCAAATGAAATTGCAACTGACATCAGAGAATTCAATGAAATGGTTTAGATAATATAAATTTTACTGCATAACCTTTTACAAACTGAGGTGTCACAAATCATAAAAATAATCCTAACATTAATTTATTATGTTGTTGATATCCACCAGTCATATTCATTAATCATTACTATATCAGTTTATAAAGGTTATTTTGGTATAATTTGTAGTATCTCGAACATCCCTCGTAAATATAAGCATCCCTTAAAAAGAATAAAAGCAAATGCCAAATTAGCCGCAAAATGTCAAGTAGTGGAAAAATATAAAGGTAAGTTGTCTAATTAATTGCAAAAAAAATTAAAAACTATGGCAACATTGAATTTGAATGCAAATGGTTAAGTCAAACCCTATACCTCCAGTACTTTTTTAATTGAAGGTGTCCTTTTGTTTTAAATACACAATAGCAAGTGATAGTGAGTTTTAATCTCCACCTTCTATTTAGTTAATGGGTGATGTGTCAGTTTTTCATTAAAACAAAAAGATATTTCAGTTAAAAAAGTAGAGGTAAGCCAAACCCCACACCATATACTATCTATCACATTTAAACTCATCTACAAATTTAGCTATCAGCCTATCACATTTAAATTCATCTACAAATTTTAAAGTTCAAGTTGGATCATAAATTCTCCATCCAAAGAAGAAACATCGTAAATTTGCCTATTTTCAAAAAAATAAAAATCGGGTTAAAAAATATCTTCTTCTTTTTCATAATTTATTTGAAGTGTTAAATTTTTTTTTTTCAAAATAATTTCATAGTTACACTAACACCAATGAAGAGGTAGATTTAAACTTTGATTCTTCTTACAAAAGAGATTAAACAATACTAATAAGTTACAAAACTACCAAAGTGTTAAATTGAGGGTGATAAAACATTACTCTCACATAATCAATTACTAAAAAATTACTTTTATTTTGCAATTCACACCAATAACAATATATTCCCTCAATAATTATTAAAAATTTATGAAAATTTTATATCAATAGGAGAGGAAAACCCCGGGAAACAAACAAATTTAAAAACCAAGCCTTTAAATCAAATACTTTAAATTTGATTTACAGCCAAAATCATCACCAAAAAAAAAAAAAAGAAGAAGCAAGAATAAACTGAAAAGTAAAAGAAAAGGAAAGTAAAAGAAAAGGAAAACCTTGGAAGCTAACGGTCAAAAGTACATTGACCGTACTAAAATCATATTTTTTTTTGAAGGAGTACTTTTTTTTTTTTTTTTTTTTGAAGGGTTTTTGAAGGAGTACTAAAATCATATTATTCCCTAGGAAATCGTAAAACTCCCTTTAAATTGCAGACCAAACCAAAGCCTTTTTTTTCCTAGATCCTAGATCACCATATATTTATGACCCCACTTTTTCTAGGCCGATTAATATTAGTACTACTAATAAACAAGATTTTGGTCATACTCATAACTCAGAACACAGAAATTGTCGAGTGTGGTCCAACACAGGCCAAACAAAAAACAGGTCGGGTTTTAACATTTGGTACCCACCTATTTTGAAGGGAAAAAAAAAATCGTACCAGTAGCTGCATTAAAGTCCTATTACTTATACTAGTATATCTTGTGATCTCGATAGATTCTTTTCTTGTTTTGGAAAAGAGTAAGTTATAGATCTAAAGCAAGGGTACAAGCAAAGTATTGAGCCTATCACTTCAAGTCTTGTAAGTCAATTATCAATTTTTTTTGGGATCCAAATTAGTAGGTTTTGAGTAGGTCAAAATGATGCAACTCATTAGTAATACGACTATGGCTACTTGCTTTATTATTATTATTTTTTATCTTTTTTTATTTAGAATCATGTTACCGGTTTTTTTTTTTTTTTTTTTTTTTTTTTTTTTTTGAGAAACAAATCATGTTACCGTTGATTGTTACTACAACTAATACTAGGAAATATTTTTTAAAAGATTATGGCCAGGCACAGAACTAAAATTTTATGAATGGTTTGTTAAAATAATAACGAATATAAAAATTGAACCAATTTAATAACATTATACAAGAAATATGAAGAGTCTGGAGGGGGTGTTAACCTTTATTTTTTTTGGTTGAAAATTTTAGGTAAATTTAGGGGTAAAAATCTAATATTTGAGAAGTTTGACGGGGCCAACCATATACATTTTGAAAACTTTAGGAAATTTTTAGGGGCAATTTTATAATATTGAAAAAGTTTTTTTTTTTTTTGTGGGGGGGGGGGGGGGGGGGGGCCATGGCCCCCCACCCTTCTAAGTGGGTCCACCCGTGATTATTGGTAAATATAAGCATCCCTTAAAA
The DNA here is from genome assembly GCA_030021035.2 of Notholithocarpus densiflorus. Classification (NCBI taxonomy): domain Eukaryota; kingdom Viridiplantae; phylum Streptophyta; class Magnoliopsida; order Fagales; family Fagaceae; genus Notholithocarpus; species Notholithocarpus densiflorus. The sequence goes on from JARYZH020000372.1 coordinate 105,413, forward strand.
AGAATAAAAGCAAATACCAAATTAGCTGCAAAATGTCAAGTAGTGGAAAAAGTGTGTTTGGAAGTTTAGAGGGATAGGAAAGTAAAGAATTCAGGGAGAATGAGAGGAGGAGAGGAATGCTTACCCTTTCACCTTATTTAGATTTTTTATAAATTAATAGGGACCAAAAGTCTTACAAATCAATTGACACATATTGGTGTTTCCAACAAAAATGTTGGTTTAAATCCCACTACCTCAACTATCCCCAAAAAAAAAAAAGTAAGGGGAAGAATAGAAAAATGTAAGAAAGATAGAAATGTGAAATAACAGAAAATGTCTCAATTTTTCCAAATGTGAGTTCAGTAAAAAGTATGGAAAAGTGAAAAGCTAGAAATATATATATATACACACACACTAAGCTATTGGATGAGTTTTAGAATTTTTTTTTTTTTTAAATGTTGTTTTATTTATTATTTTTTATGGGAAGGAATAAGAGACATAACATTACGTCTCTAGTTTAGTTTGTGTTGTATATGTAGGTATATACAAGATAAGTTATAATATATATACCAAAACATGCCTATTAAAAGGTTATAACCATTCAAATTGGATATACCAAAAAGTGCTTATTGAACAAAAAAGTGTTTGTTGAACGAAAATGTGTCTGTTGAACAAAAATGTACCTATTGAATAAAAATGTGCCTATAAAGTGTTTGTTGAACGAAAAGGTGTCTATTGAACGAAAATGTACCTATTGAATAAAAATGTACCTATTGAATGATTATAACCCTTTGGGTATAAATAGTTGTCATATTTATTCATCCCCTTTCCCCTATATATGTGTGTGTGTTTCTCAAATAAAAAAAAAAATTTTGTCATATTTATTTGATAACTTCTTCTTATTCATCTTTCTTTAAAAAAAAAAAAAAAAAAACTATAGATATTCTCCAAAATTGCTATTTGTAATTTTTGTTTGTTTTATTAAATAGTGAAAAAGTCTAAGAATAGGTACGCACTTCTCTTTTTATAATTTATGTTTTCCATTCCCCGTGATCTTGTCCCACTAACCATAAATATTTCTTTTCATTTTATATATACCATAGGCGTATAGACACATAAACGCCGAAAAATATGGGAAAAGAACTTCCCTAACGCACCAATCCAACCTAATCATACTATTGAAGTATTTTAAGTTTCTTGCTTATCTCATAAATGAATATATATCATAATAGTAGCTTTTTTTTTTTTTTTTTTTTTTGAAAGAGAGTTTCAACTTATGGCGTCCGTTCCTGATGATAACTTTTTATCATCAAACCAAGATACCAATCAGTTTTTGGTGTAGGCGGGGATTGAACCTCAGATCTTTTATTCAACCATCAGAGACTTTACCAGTTGAGCTAACTGAAACCCACATATCATAATAGCAGTTAAATGAATAGTGAAATGCCATTTTAATTGTTTAGTATTTTAGATAGCATGAAACTTTTTTCTTTTTTCTTTTTTAGAATCAAACTTTTTTCTTTTTTCTTTTTTAGAATCAGATAGGATGAAACTAAATTCAAGATGATTTTTTTTTTTTAAATAATCAATTCAAATAGTGGGTCCCATATATATTTTAAAAAAAATACTTAATCTTCTCATACTGTATCAGAACCCTAGAGCCTTCAACCCTTCATTATAGTATATACTAATTTCTTGTGTGGTTAGTCGAGGAGGGTTGCAAAAATTAATAACTATCCAAAGGAATGGTGCAATTGTACACCAACGGTAGGAAAAATAGCACTGGTACAGTTTGCCAAACGAAAAGTTATAGTTTTATGTGTTTTTAATTATAGTCATGCAGTAATTTATGTTTCTAAGAAAGATGAAAGAGAAGAAATTACCAAATGAAGAAATCGTTAAGTATTTTTGTTGCTACCGTTGGTATGGCTTGATTTCTAGACATTTTCACTATTTAACAAGAACAACAAAAAACCAACTTACAAATAGCAATTTTAGAGAAAGGGAAGAAATTAAGAAGAGGTTACAAAATGAATATAAACCATATGACTCTTCAATAGGCACATTTTCATTCAATGGGCACCTTTTCGTTTAACATGCACATTTTCAGTCAATAGGCTCCTTTCGTTCAAAAGGCACAACTGTTCAGTGTTTTTAAATGTATACATGGCATAAATTTGTGTAGCCACTTGGCACAATGAGACACGGTAAAAAAAAAAATCAAATATTTCGACTATTAGTTATTTTATTATATATATATATACACACACGCACGCGCAATTTGTTAGATTGGGAAGAAAATGGGGGATAGATAGGTGATTTGCTTAAATTTACTATTATACCCCTATAACATAAAGAGATGATAGAAAAGATTATAATCAAAAGGAGTAAAATGGTGAATTTCATGTTTTAAAAAATGGGAAAAAAATCTCTCCAAGATTTCCTCTCAATTTGGAAGGATGGTTTTTGGTGGGCCTTAGTAAGTGGAAAATCTCCACCCACCCCCTTTTCCGTTCTCCCCCTTTCTAAACAACCAAACGAATGATAAGCTCATAGAGACATAGTTTTTAATTTTTCTATTAACAATTTATTGAACAGTTTTGGAAGTTAAAAAAAGGACACCAACATATTCTACTTCAATCATATAGAGAGAATATTAAAAAGAATGGTACTAAGAGTCTTGTAACTTATGGTATTTTATCTACTCAACTTTAAAAAGAGAATCAGGGTCAAATCCCCCTTTCCAAATGTTGGAGAGAGAGAGAGAGAGACAGGGGTTTTAAAAACTTATATACATTATTTATTGAAAGACAATTCATTATATGAGATATCTTTCAAAGGTTGGGTTCAAGCAATTAAGGTTTTAAAAGGAAAGACAGGTATTATGTTTCTTTAATTAGGTGAGTAAGTTGGTTTTCAAAAAAAAAAAATTTAGGTGAGTAAGTTCAAAGTTTGTTATCCAGGGAAGAGATTTATTGATACAGATTTTTTTTTTTTTTTTTCCCGTAATTCTAGTTAGTAGTCCATTCGTAATTCTAGTTAGTAGTCCGTTCGTGAAATGCATGAATAAGTTTAACAAAAGAGATATAATACTTTTTTTTTCTAAATATAAAATTTGATGATTATATTAGTTATTAATAAGCATTTATTTGATATATATATATATATATTTATTTATTTATTTTTATTGTAGGGAGAAAAAAAAAAAAAAAAAATAGAGAGAGCAAGAGGGTGATTATCCTCTAAGAATTAAAGAACCAATATTTAAGGGGCCTAGACAGGTAAATGTTTAAGGGACCAATACTGATTAAATTAGAGGTGTGCATAGGTCGAGTTGGGTCGGGTTAAGGGGATTTTTTGACCCAACCCACCATGGTGGGTCAAAAAAAATTCGACCCAACCCAACCCATCACATAAATTCAACCCAACCCAACCCACATGGGTCGGGTTGAACCCATGAATTTGACAAATTTATTTATTTATTATTATTAAATTGAGTAGAAAAAAATATAAATATTAATATATTAAAAAAACCCAAAGATTAGTATCAATGTAATTCCTTAAAGGCAAACAACACTAATGACTAAACAACAATAGTAATTTATTAGGGTTTGTGTGAACTAATTGGCTTTTATATAGGATAGGAAGAACTGGTTATTTTAAAAAAATTATTAATTATATAATATATATATATATATTAAATTAGTATTAGTAGGAGGAACCGAGAAAGTGCTGCTCTACAGGTAGTTTTTTTTTTAAATTATTAAATATATAATATATAATATTTATATATATAAATAAGTGCCCTACAGCTGGTTTTAAAAAAAAATTATTAAATATATAATATATTTTAACTATATATTAAATATGGGTGGGTCGGATCGGGTTTGGCGGGTTTGTAATTTTTTGACCCAAACCCAACCCGACCCGCTATAAAAAAAAAAAATTGTAACCCAACCCAACCCACCAAGCCTTAAAAACCGACCTAACCTGGCGGGTCGGGTTGGGTTGGGTCGAGTTTGGCGGGTCGGTGGGTTTTCTGCACAGCCCTAGATTAAATGGTCGTAGGCAATCCCTTAAGTGGTTGTGTCATTCATTGCTTGACCTTAACTCCACCTAGAGCATCAATTATTTCAGGTGTTAAAAATAGAGTGCAATAATGCTTTAAGTTTTTCTTTCTTTCTTTTTTTTCTTTTTTTTTTGGAGAAAGCAATAATGCTTTAAGTTGAAACAACATCACACCATCATCCCAAAAAATTCAAACTCACGGTCTACTCCATATCAAAGCCCTTACAATAAGCCACAATTATGAGCCTTTCTATGAGATTAGTACTAGGTTAATTTGGAGAATAATGTCAATGAGCTATGATTCAAGCATTTACTAGTGCTTATCAAAAAAAAAAAAAAAAAGCATTTACTAGTGCTTATCAAAAAAAAAAAAAAAACATTTACTAGTGGATTAAATCTAACCTAATTAAAATTGGCCAATTTGTTTTCCATATCTAGTTAGGCTTAAATTGTACATTTAGTAATCACTCTAACTAATTGTGTTGTTAATTCTTGATTTTAAAAATTCAAAGCCTAACCGTGAAATTCAATAAGTCTGAATGAAATTGCAATTGACATCAGAGAATTCAGTGAAATGGTATAGATAATATAAATTTTACTGCATAACCTTTTACAAACTGAGGTGTCACAAATCATAAAAATAATCATAATATTAATTTATTATGTTGTTGATATCCACTGGCCACATTCATTAATCATTACTATATCAGTTTGTAAAGGTTATTTTGGTATAATTTGTAGTATCTCTAACATCCCTCGTAAATATAAGCATCCCTTAAAAAGAATAAAAGCAAATACCAAATTAGCTGCAAAATGTCAAGTAGTGGAAAAATATAAAGGTAAGTTGTCTAATTAATTGCAATAAAAATTAAAAACTAAGGCAACATTGAATTTGAATGCAAATGGTTAAGTCACACCATATACTAGCTATCACATTTAAATTCATCTACAAATTTTAAAGTTCAAGTTGGATCATAAATTCTCCATCCATTTCAAATAAAAGAAGAAACATCATAAATTTGCCTATTTTCAAAAAGATAAAAATCACATTAAAAATATCTTCTTCTTTTTCATAATTTATTTGAAGTGTTAAATTTTTTTATAAAAAAATAATTTCATAGTTACACTTACACCAATGAAGAGGTGGATTTAAACTTTGATTCTTCTTACAAAAGAGATTAAACAATACTGCTAAGTTATAAGACTACTAAAATGTTAAATTGAGGATGATAAAACATTACTTTCACATAATCAATTACTAAAAAATCACTTTTATTTCGCAATTATATTCCCTCAATAATTATTAAAAGTTTTATGAAAATTTTATATCAATAGGAGAGGAAAACCCCGGGAAACAAACAAATTTAAAAACCAAGCCTTTGAATCAAATACTTTAAATTTGATTTAAAGCCAAAATCATCAAAAAAAAAAAAAAAAAAAAGGAAGAATAAACTGAAAAGTAAAAGAAAAGGAAAGTCTTGGAAGCTAACGGTTAAAAGGACATTGACCGTACTAAAATCATATTATTCCCTAGGAAATCGTAAAACCCCCCTTTAAATTGCAGACCAGACCAAACCAAACCCTTTTTTTCCTAAATCATCATATATTTATTTATTTTTTAATCTAAATCATCATATATTTATGACCCCACTTTTTCTAGGCCGATTAATATTAGTACTACTAATAAACAAGACGTATCCAAAAAAAAAAAAAAAAAAGATTTTGGTCATACTCATAACTCAGAACACAGAAATTGTCGAGTGTGGTCCAACACAGGCCAACAAAAAAAAAGTCGGGTTGATTGATTTCTGACCTGCTTAAATAGCCGTCTGATCTATCAGACTCAAACTCATTAAATTCTTTCTCAAAAAAATAGAAAAAAAAAATTTTAAAAAAAATTCATTAAATTCTGTGTAAGTGTTGCTTATATCATCGCATTAAAGAAAGAAAGAAAAGAGTGAAGGTAGATACAGCATTAAATTTGCATTTAGTGAAGGACACGCTTGAATTTTGTGGGGTTAAAAGTGAGGACCCCACAAATTTATTCAACTTTTTTTACCCAAAATATTTCAAACAATATGGATGGATGGAAAGGATGACACGTCATTCTTAATTGTACTCGTGGCCCCCACCCACCTCTACTAGAACTCATCAAGTTTTCAACCACCTGGCCTAGTGCCCCACCCATATTGCTTATGCTAGTTGTTATTTATTGCAACTATTCAAAGTGGGCAAGAGCATGAGCATTGCCCATTTTCCTCCTATGAATTGCCAAAAATTTTAGGACCACGACTACACGCGTCTACACATTTGGACACAACTTAAATACGCATTAATTCTTGAAACAATTTTGTGTATAAATGATGTAATTTAATCACACATTAGTCACGTGGTAATTCTTGGAACAATCCGTGTATAAGTAAATATAATTCAATCATACATTAACTAATGTGTCAGCTGAGTCAAAATATGTGAATTTAGATAACTGAAGAATTACTCAATGTCGTTCTCAAAGACCTATAATGGCTTATTTTTTATGCACAAAATATTTAGGGTCGTGAATTAAATTTAAACACATTATTTTATACGGTAATACAACATAAATAATGGGTTTAGTTAGTTTAATTGATAAAATTAAACTAATTTTTTTTATATCATATAAATGAAGTAGTATATCAACCTATAGAGTCCGCTCTATAATAAAATTCATTATCGTTGAATTTGAGTTTGGGATGAATCATGTTTGTGAAAAAAAAAGTCAATTGGCATGTTAACATAATAAGAAAGAGAAATTTTCATTAAAAAGATATAATATATTCAATTTTATCAGGTCTAACATTATTTATAATGTTATATTTCTAAAGATAACTAAATTCAATTAATTAATATTTAGAGAAAACAAAATATAAGTAATTTTACATATACTTTATTATATTTTTATTAGGTCAAAAACGTCGTATCAATATATTTTGTAATAAAGAAAGAGAGAATAAATTTTTGAAAAATTATATAAAAATCAAACAATTTAAATAAACTTTTAAAAATGGACAAACAATCAATACATAATCAAACATTTGAACAGCTCTAGAATAAAAAAACAACAATATTCTAATATGAAAAAGGCAATTAGTTATCTGTCAAAAGCTCCACTCAAATTGAATAGTCAAAAATCAGAATCCATATTCACATTAAAAAATAATTTTTCTGTAGTAATCAACACTCTGGTATAAAAGATAACACACAAAATACCCACCCCATGTTTCTCTCTCTATATAATTTAAACTATTTTTACCATACCCAAAAAAAAATAAAAATAAAAATTACATAAAGAAAATGTAATGGGATAGGGGCAAAACCGTACTTTCATAGAGACATTCATCACCGGTTACCGAGTTTAATGTCAGCGGTCAAACAAATCAACGGTTGTGATTGACTCTTCCGAAATCCACAAGCTTCCGCGACCGGTTCTTGCAAAACTTCCCCGGAGCTCTGACCTCGCCGGAGATGGCGATGTCCGGCGGCATACCTTTCTGGCTCCAGTGCCGGTTCGGGCTCGCCCTCACGAGCGGGCTCAGGCAAAATGCAATCCCGGACACGTTGCGGCTGTGCCCGTGCCGTGTCCGACGCACCTGAAACGCCGGCGACCTCCACGTCTCCGTAGAGTAACCGCTCACCGGCGGCGAACGCTCGCAGTCCTCATCGGAATCGCCCGTTCTCGCCGGCGACATTCCCCGATCAGCTCGCGGACGAGGCTTTCTCTCTACGGTGGACTCGTCGTAAACGAAAAGCCGCGATTTCTTCTTCATGCGGCCGGCGAAGATCGCGGAGAACCAAGACGGCGAAGACGAACTCGTAGAAGCAGCAGTAGTCGCAGTAGTAGTAGTAGCAGCAGCAGCCGAGGGCTCCCGAGTCGAAACCCTAGGATCCGATTCCAATTTCTCGGATCTGGACCTGAACAGATTCGTAAGCAGCGAGAACCTACCGTTCTTCTTCCAATACGACCCACCGGCGGTGAAGCTGGTCGGGGCGCTGGCGGTGGAAGTGGCGGTTGATGACGTGGCAGGCCCGACCTGAGGAGTACTATAGAACCGACGATCCTGATGACTATTCTGGTGCAGCCGTTGCTGCCACGTGGCTTCGTCTGATTTGCGGCGAGAAACGTAAGGAGAGACAGAGCGAGGGAACACCAACGGTGGCGGTTTTATATTCGGGTCAGATTTTCTCGGGTCATCGCGGGACTGAGCTTGGGTTTGGGCTTCCGACTGGGCTCGGGCCTGGGCCTGGGCCTGGGCGGCGATGAGAGCGAAGAGACGGTCGCGGAGACAGGAGGCGCACACGCCGACTGTGCTACTCAGGTCAGAGAGATGCCTCTTACACTTCATCTACGTATGTATCTATATCTACGTGTGTTTGTGTTAAAACTTTTTATAGTGTTGGAGTTTGATTTTTGTGCTTGTGAGGAAGAGGCATTTGAGAGCGGTGTCTCTGAAACAATAAAAGCCGAATGAGAGATCTGTGATATGAGGAAACCGAAGAGAGAGGTTTGTCTTCTTCTCAGAATGAAATGAAAAGAGTACTTGTATGTGTAAGTTGTAGCTGTTGGAGGGCTAATGAGTATTTTCAATTTTGGTTTCCTTTATTATATCTTTAGAGAGAGAAAGAGAGAGATAGGGTCAAAGTTAAGTTTAGGACACGCTGGCTATATGAATTTATATTTTGATGCTACGTTTATAATATTTTTATAACAAATCTTAATTAGTAAATTGTTATAGGTTTTTAATTTAAATCGATCACTGAAATTACTTTCTTATCTATTAATAACAGCAAATAATAATCTGTCACGTAAAATTTGTTGTAAAAAATGTGGACCTATCATTATGTGGGTAGAAAGGATGAGATCAGAGTAAATATTGTTACTACAAATGGGTTTTGGGGGAAATACGTGCTGTAAAAGTACAACTGGTGATAAGTTAATATCACCATAAAAAGCACCTATGTTTTTGGGTAATTGAGTTGTTATTTTTAATTAAAAGGGAAAGCTGAAAGCAAAAAAAAAAAAAAAAAAAAACTAATGCTGTTGACTTTTCTTTTTTTGTAAACCAATGGGCTTTGCTTGCTTCTTCACTTCTATTTTTCTTGCTTTTAAGAGTTTTGAATTTCGTTTGCTTAATCTCTTCTTGTTTACTTCTTGAGTTTACTTGTAACTATCTAGCTAACCTGGATATGTTGAAATTCTACCCGAAAAGACTGATAATAGTAGCTATTACATCCCTCCATTTATGAGTTTACTTTTGGTGCCTTTTTCAGGGTCAAGTCTAAATTGAGACCTCTTTTAGGGTTTCTTCTCTCACACCGTGTGTAAAATATTGTGCGCTTTTATAATTAAAAACGTGGGTTTAATGCATATTTTTGGTCTATAATAACACACAATGTTTTCCCATACATAAAAACCTCAAATACATTTGTGGGATGAGATCGTATAAAAAAAAGTAATATCATTGGATTAGGTTGACTTCGGGAATATCATGCCTACGCAACACACTAAAGAAGCTCATTGTGAGATCGACCATTTCCCATGAGGTTCACCAATGTCAATCCAATAATGAGAAAATTGAAGGATTCAATTGGAGGGGATCCTTCCCTGTAACAATATAAGTCTTTTTGGTTCTGGTTGCTTACACACCTCTATTTATACTTGCTCCTCTTAGCTCTTTTCCTGCCTAATAGCTTTGCTAAGACCCAAGCCTCTTAATTAACATGATGCTTGTCTTTCTAACCTGTGGACTAGCAAGGCACAATCGGGTGCCCCTTCAACTGGGGAAAAAATGCAAAAGATTTGCAAATGTTATAACTTAATGACTATAGTCATTATGAATGTGAGCTTTCAATTTAAATAATAATAATAATTAATAAGTTCAACAATTAATTTAATCTCATTCTCAATTGCAGCATTTTAGTAAGAAAGTGAAGATAGTTTGCTAACTTCTTCTTTTTTTGGCTGAATTTAAAAAAGATAAGGAGGCAAGACTTGTTGTGGCTACCATGGCAGCAAGTACATGCAAAGGAACTAATAGCAAGAGGACCACAAAGTGTCGGATCCAAGTACTAGTAGCATCAAGGTGTGGGCAGCAATTATCTTATAAGTGAACTAATGTTATGCCTTTGCTCCCAATTGTTTTAACCATAAATATACTTAATTTTTACTTCTTAACGTGATTTTTGTTAGTATGATATATGAATTGTGTTTGTATTTATCACTTTTTTTTTATATATAAAACAAAAAAATTATTAAAATTCACTTATTGTGAAAAGATTTTGAAAAAAGATAATTAGTTTTTTTGGATAGTGGTATTCTCATTCAAGTTTTTACTTGAGTTAACGATGTTACTAACTTGATTAGACTCAATCATTCTCAATTCACTAAATCAAGAAACTGCTAAGAAGAAAAAGAGAAGCCTACTCACTACTTTGAAAAACCAAGAATGTGTGGTCGAGTTGATGATGGTAGACACCGATGATGTCCACTATTTCGGTTGGTTCGACTCGATATCTTGAGCCGATCTACTCTACTCTTTTAGTAGTCCTCAATTCAATGGACTGGATATAGGTTTGAGCTTTCAGAGCTCACCAACTCTAATAAGTGTTAAGCTAAAAAATATCATGGTTAATTTCCTCATGTTTTATTGAAAACAAAGTTTGACTCTAAACATGTTTGATGCTATCTTTTTTCAATCTATTACGTGACAAATATAAAATTATTTATGTGTATTATTTAAACAAACCATATGACTCATTAAAAAAAGTTGTGTTACTAAAATTATACATAAATGGTCTCTTCAATTACTACATAGCAAGTTTGAGCAAAATAGTTCCAAACATATTTAGAGCAAAAAATTATCCTTTGTTAATGAATTCAAGCTATCAATGCTACTGCCGTGCCCAATGCATTACTCAAGATCTACGCCTCTACCTACTCAAATCATCTCAATAATTGTCAAAGCTACTAATTCTATACATACTCTAATCCATTATTTATAAACATCTTGAACTATAGCCTATTTGACCTTTTTTTTGGGTTGTTAATAATTTAGCCTATTTGACTTCAATGTTCAAACTACAAAGAAGCTCGTGTCTATTATTTTGACAAAGCAGGCATTGGGATTCAGGGTGCAATGATTTGCCTGGTCTTTGGGGTTAAGATTCATTGGCTGTTTGAAAAATAAAACTGTGTTGAGACATGGTATTCATGAGCATCCCATAAAACACTACCCTACGTTTTTCACGAATTTGAATGTTGAATTCACTGATTTTTGATGAATTGTTGAATTCACTGATTTAGGAGAGCATTGGATAGGTAATTTTTACACATATCCCTAAAATACAAAGGAGATTCATTTTATATATTTATTTATTATTAAGGAAGGAATTTGATATCAGGCACATAAGTTTGAATTTATTTAGATGTGGCAAGTATTTTGGCTACCGAACCATTCTGGATAAAATTTTTGTCTAAATCAATTGGAAGAATCGACAATTCATAATATTGTCCATGCGTATTTTAATCGTACAACTTATTAAATTATGTAAACATGTTACATGACTTGATTAAGAATGTATGTACATATTGGAGAAACTTTCTTCTACCCACCATTTCCAAGTCAAAGACTAGAGGAAAGGCAGGCAATAGGCCCCTCCTTTATGAACCCTTCTTAATAATGATACATTAATTTATAGGTTTGTCACTATGTACACATGCGCATGTGTACACAGTGACAAAACTATAAATTCATCATGCAACAACAATATGTTTTTAGTTAATTATGTTCTATAATTCAATTCTTCTTAAGTTCTACTCATAATTTAATAATATACATAATCAAACATGTTACTTAGAAATAAAATAAAAATCAACATGTTTGGTAATGAGTAATAACTACTCAATTATAAACATAAATCTACATATTGATCGGTTAAGTATTGGTCAATTACTACTCGATTACCTACATCTACACACAATATTCATTAAGAAGTGTTTGGTAAACTAAATCATTACTTCAATCCTGTTCTCCTTTTTTTCTGGAAGGGTAGAATGCAGTTTTGAACCCATTGGCTAATTCAACTGAGTTTTGAAACAAACCATGAAATGTAAATCTGATCAATTCTAAATTAGTTTTAACTCATATGTAGTTTGATAGTTTCTTTGACTCAAGTTATAAATAGTTAATTTATATGTCTGTTACTGTTATTTGCAAAAAGGTCACTAAACGACTTAAAAACAAAATTTACAAAAAGAAAAAAAGAAAAGAAAAGAAAATCTATAGTTTTATTATACTTGTGACAAATTAATCCATTTATTGTTAATTGTGTCAATATAAACCCACCCTTTCATTATTTTTGATAATGAAATCTCCAATCCACGTCGCTAAACTTTATCTAATAGGAAGAAATTTGCTATCAATACGCCCAAAAAAAAAAAAAAGGCATTTTTGTCCGACATCAGTTGTGTTTACTGTTGTAGAGAGAGAAATAAATAATGATTTTTAAATGAGTTTTCGACTTTTTGGTAAAGTTTTTCTCTCTCTTTCTCTCTTATCTCATATAAAGAAATAAAATTGTAAATTATACAAATTAAAGAAGACAGTATTTTTTTTTTTTTTTGGCATGTGGGAACTTTGGAAGGAACGATGGTTTTAATGGATAAGGATTAGATTTAGTACTCCCATGCACTGAACTTAGTAAGACACGAACACGTTCATAACTATTACCATGATAAGAGCGTGAAAATTACAAAAGCACAATTATAAATATAAAATTCAATTTATCATATCACTACAGGCATAAAACTATAAATAGTTTTAAAATTATGAAAAGTTCATAACTATTACCATGATAAAAGCGTGAGAATTACAAGAGCACAATTATAAATATAAAATTCAATTTATCACATTACTACATGCATAAAACTATTAACAATTTTAAAATTATGAAAAATTCATAAATCATAACTATTACCATGATAAAAGCGTGGAAATTACAAAAACACAATTATAATATATAAAATTCAATTTATCACATCATCACATGTATAAAATTATAGGCAATTTTAAAATTGAGAAAAGTTAATTAATATCATAACAACATTGATATATGAAATATTTCAAAAAAACTTTTATGAGAAAATCAAGAAGTAAATAAATTTTTTTATAATTTTTTATATTTCATATAAAAATAATATCAAAACTTTATTTCATCAATTAAAACAATTTCTTAAAACAAGCCGTGGGACCCAATATTTAAAATTTTCTCAATTTTTCTAAAGCTCCGACAATACGGCTGATTGACCCATAACTTTTTCGGAGACAATACGCTAGTTGACTCATAATTCTTTTTCGCAGATTTAATTAGATGTTTTAAATGCCCTAACTAAAAGCCAGTTATTCAAAATAAAAAGAGAAAAAAGAAAAATGTCCCATAGGCCAAAGGACACGTTTCCTTGGAATTTGAAATGGTCGGCAAAGAATTGTTTCCAATCTCTCAATTCTCGCATGTAAATGACCACAACAGTAAATTCGATAACCTAATATGTCCGTTGGGTAACTAACTCAATAACTGTATCTCTTGCATTTCTTTTCAAAACTCAAATTACAAAGAAGTTTCCTCTTTCCTTTTCTCTCTCTCTCTCTCGGAAAACTTTTTCTTTCTTTCATTTTTTTTTTTTTTCTTTCTCTTTTTGTCTTTTGTGTGTTGTGTGTGACCTATTTCACACGGAAAAATATACAGGCATGTTTTCAAAATCTGAACATAGTTCAGGACTTCAGGCGCCAAAGCATGAAAAACATTGGACACATTAATTGTAGTCTACAACACATCCTCTATTATCAAGGCTTAGGAAATTTCCTTGTGTGTGTGTGTTTTTTTTAAAAAAAAAAAAAAAATCATAAAAGTGCTCATTTTCTTGTGAACTAGAACAGTCCTAAAGAACATTCTCATGACTTCAATTTCTATATAACGAATCTTAAGAGGAATGTACTATTAGTTTTAGTTAAGAGCATTTTTCCTGGATGTGACTAAAGTTTTTTTTTTTTTTTTTAATTTTAAATTTAGCCATAAAAAAAACTAATCAATGAGGGATGTGAAAACAGCCCAAAAGGTGTGTGAGGTCTAAATTTTAAAGAACTTGATCACTCTTAAGAGTATTCACATCAGCTCATGCAAGTGGGTTCTAGTTAACTCAACCGATAAAATCTTTGATGGTTGAACAAGAGATCTGGAGTTCAATCTCTGCTTACACCAAAAACCGACTGGTGTTTTGGTCTAATGATAGAGTTATCATTAGGAGTAGACGCCATAGGTTGAAACTCTCTAAAAAAAAAAAATCAGTTCATGCAATAAATTTTGTCTATTTTAGCATAAGAACTTATTTGTTCTATTTTACATACTCATTTTTCAAAATACCCCACATCAGATTATTTATTTCACACTACATTTTATTAAAATATTTTTTTTATTTGTTTATTTGTTTATTTTTCTTCACATATAACAATCATTGTCTACTCTCCTCCTTCATTCTTGGAATACCTAAAAAAACTAAATACAAAATGAATAGTCTTAGTATAAATATACTTGACTAATTTATTAAACTTGTAAATTTACACAATTATACAAAAACTTCCCTATTTATTTCCGATTTCAATATGTGAAGTTCAAGACTTTTTTTTTATAACTGTGATAAAATTTATTCAGAGGCCCCGCTCCATGATGATTGATTTTTATCATTAGATCAATATACCGATTGATATTTGGTAGCAGGATTCGAAACCTAGATTTTTTTGTTCAGAACATCTGATTTGTTTCATTTACCTTCCAAGCTTTTTTACACTTTAATTAATGGTCCTTTTCATAAATCTTTAGTTGTTAAATGTCTCATTCGTATAATTCAAAGCATCAATGTGACTTGTTTGACGGCTTCAAAACATGCACTCACAAGTCTCAATATCGTCCCTTGCCTTGTCAGAATCACGTTGTTTATGATTATCAGCCAAGCATAGAAGTGAAGTTGTACCACACCGACTGCATACATTTTGATTTTCATTTCATGCCCTTGAAATCTCCTGTTTAACACTGATTGGTGCTTTTCACACAAGTATTATGATGAGTGTGAAGATGTTAACAATATTGTTTACATTGTGGGCAACATGGTTCTGTAGGATTTTTTTTTTTTGATGAGGTTCTGTAGGATTTGGTTTACCTACTCTTTAATAAATGTCATTTTAAAATCTGACTTTCCATTTTACTTGGAATTTCTTTGGGCTAGACTAATGTAGGCCAAAATGGGCATTTGCCTTTTTTGCCCAAAAGATGTAGCAAAATGCACCTGTTCTGAAACTATCTAGCAAAATACCCATATTTTGAAACTCGATATTTAGAAAATTGAGTTTCAATGTAAAACTCGATTTGATGAAAATCGAGTTATTTGGAAAAATTCACATGGAACTCGAGTTCCATATATATATATATATATATATATATATATATTTTTTTTTAAGTTTGATTGCCTATAACTCGATTTTTTAAAAATCGAGTTTCAAAACAGGGGTATTTTATTAGATAGTTTCA
Source organism: Notholithocarpus densiflorus (assembly GCA_030021035.2). Taxonomy (NCBI): domain Eukaryota; kingdom Viridiplantae; phylum Streptophyta; class Magnoliopsida; order Fagales; family Fagaceae; genus Notholithocarpus; species Notholithocarpus densiflorus. The sequence goes on from JARYZH020000372.1 coordinate 121,076, forward strand.
AAATAAGGGCATTTTTCTACATCTTTTGGGTGAAATGGATAAAAGCCATTTTTGCCGACTAATGTATATACTAACATTTCCTACCTCAATCATAATGCGTCATTCATTTGCTTTATCCTATGTTCAGAGTCATTTCTCATTACAATCTTTCTTAATCCTGATGATAATGCAACTAAAACTCCCCTAAACTCATCATAGCTTTACATGATTTCACCTTTGGGCAAAATTGTTATTGATTGTTATTCCCTACACTTTCACAACAAATTTTAAGTGGCAAGTTGCTATTGATTGTTATGGGTAGATAAAAAAGTAATTTAAATTGTGAATTCGAATTAGAACCAATAACAATTCACCACCTATGATTTTGTGTTGGTGCAAACAGTTTGTTGTGAAAGTGTCATGAAAATGTTGTAGACATAACATTTCTTTTTTTCCTACCTCAATTATTATGCCTCGTTCATTTGCTTTATCCTATGCTTAGAGTCATTTCTCATTACAATCTTTCTTAATCCTGATGATTATGCAACTAAAACTCCCCTAATCTCATCATAGCTTTACATGATTTCACCTTTGGACAAATACCAAGGCCGATTGCTTGGAAAAAGTTTGTGGCACCTTTACTCAAACTAGTGCGCTTTTGAGAAAATTCCAAAATGCCTATACTGTTTGTCCACATTATCATTTTACCCATCCTCAATTATATGCATATATGATATGTATATTGTATGCGCTACTTTAAAAATGTGAGGGAAAATGTCTTTTTTTTTTCTTTTTTCTTTTTTCTTTTTTTGAGATAGGACTAAACCACATGCAAGGACTAAACTAACAGCTTATACTTTCCTACCTCAATTTCTCTTATGTATGTTGTGGTCATATAATATTGAGAAGAGACTTAACATTTATATTAAAAAAATGGACGTGAATTAAATATTGCCTTCATAATATAATCATAGCTTTGTTCTCATTTTATGAGATAGAGAAAGTTCAAACCTTATGAATATTTGTACTAGAAGATTCTTTTTTTTCCCCTCATTTGAGAAGTGGCAGCCATGGGCGGCTCTACAGCCAGCCCAGGGGTTCATTAAAACAAAAATTATATATAAATTTTTTTTTTACCCCTAAAATAAAATTTTGAACACTCTAATCCTAAATTTTGTTTAATCCCAGTTGAAATAAGTTTTAATACGATCATCTTAGTGCTACTTTCACAATATTATTTTCAAAATAATTTTACAATAAAGGTTAAGTGACAAGTTTTAATTGGTTTTTATCTAGACCCACAATTGATATTACTTTTTTACATATCTTTAACAATTTGCCACCTAAATTTTGTTGTGAAAGTGTTGTGCCAGTAACTCTACTCGTAAAATTGCTCATTCATTAAAAAAAATAATTAAATAAACCTTATATCTGGACTTTGGCTTACTTTGCCACTGGCTGCGAAATGAAATTGTTTTTCTTTGTACTTTTCTTCTTCATTATCAAAAAAATACACCACTTTTAGCACAAAAGAGAGTAAAAAATTACACTACATTTACAACCAACCAATTTGTATCTATATTTGTGATTCTTTCCTCATTACCTCTTTCTCCCTTCTATGTTTTCTTTCAATCTAATGAAGTAGTTTGATGAGTGCTCTATATATTTCCAATTCCAAAAAGTTATTTAATACTTGCTCCAATTCCAAGAGAATTACCACTTGTATGGTTAAAAAATAAAAAGTCATATACTTCAAAAGCAAAAACTTATATCAATCACTATAAATATAATAAATTATTATTAATTTGATAAAAATGTATGATTACTTATTTAATTATATTTATTTATGCATTCAATGATTGTTGTCTTATTGATCTTTAAACTATTAATATTTTTTAGACTATTGTACAATATAGTTGTATTGTATACTAAATTGTATTTAGAAATAATATTTTAGATTATCATATATAATATGAAAATTGTATATACAGGAAAAATAATTAATCACTTTATTTTTTACTCCCTCACAACAAATTCCTAGCTCCAACACTATTGACCCCTCTTGGAAACAATCCTGGAGCTGCTATTGGAGGGAGCTCATAACTTCTTCTTTTTTTTTCTTTTTTTTAAGTTATATTGTTCAAGGAATTATACATTTTTCAAAATTTTGAGAGACTTAGGCCCTATTTTGTTATTGTTAGGGGTGGATTCATTTTCTTTTTTCATTGTCTGAGCTCTTTTTTTTTTCTCAAATCCTAAATTCATTTTCTCTACCCAACTCATTTGATGTTTGGCATTATTTTCTACTCTAGTTTTTGCTTCTTCTTTTTCACTTTATATTTTTCAATTAAAAATTCAACACAATTGTGAGAGAGAGTGTTTTTTGATGGGACAAGTCAGTGTTATGGAACCCACAGATTTGGTTTTTTACGAAAATTTCATTGTATTCATTTTTAAGAAAATGAAAACACCAAAAAGTTGTATTCAGTTTTTGTATTCAAATCCCTTTTTTTTTATACTAATAATTAAAACTGAATACAAATACAAAGTCAAACAAGTTTTTAGTGGTGGGTCCCGTGAAAACTGAAAATAAAATACACCTCTTTTTTGCTCAAACCAAACAAGCCCTTATTATCTCTGTTAGGTTCTAAATGTTTAGAACAATTGGCAAATCGTGAACACAAACTTGTCTAGATATAGATCTTAGAGTCTATAGGTTTTATTAGACAATGCTCAAGGTGATTCAAGAACATACAAGCTGCAGGAAGAAGACTTCATATTCTGCCTGGTTCGATCGATCGAAGAACAGGCTCAATCAATCGAAAATCGTATCTGCAGAATTTTAAGTCGGCCCAAACAGCAGCTTAAGCCCATTAAGGATTAGGGTTTCAGATCTACTTCTCCCACTATATAAAGGAAACCCTAAGCCACGTTTTTTAGACTAAAGAGAGAGAGATTAGAGTGCCTCTTGTGCCTCTTTTGGTTTTAGGGTTTTGTACCCAAACCTCTCTAAAGTCTTGGTTGCTTGAGAATTGTATTGTTGCTCTTATTGCTGTTTGTGTGAATCTCTTGTGAGATCCTTGAAGAGCTTTCCTTTACACAAGCTTAGGATTATCAAGGAGGAGTTTTTTTCAAGAACTTGATGATCATTCAGTTGCTGCCATAAGAATTTAAAGAAACACAAGCGGGTGTGCTTGTATTTGCTGAAGAATCCAAGAAAGAAGAAGTTTGTGATCTCGAAGCTTGCACGTGGTCATGTTAGTAAGTTCTACTGATGGGTAGTAATAAGAAGTCGAGCGTGGGGGCTTGTAAGTCTTATTGTATGAATTTCGATTCTTTCAAGATAGTGGATTCAGGTTTATCTTGAGGATAGCTAAGTTAAATCATCCCCAGGTTTTTACCGGTTTGATTTCCTAGGTGATCATATCATTGTCTTATTTTTCTTTCCGCTGCTTTGCATGATATGATTGTTTGATTATGATAACCTAGACTTGAAATTTGGACTAAGTAATAACTTGGCTAATTAACTAGGTTAATCCAATTGTGTTTTAAAGGGTCTAAAAAACTATCAAGTGGTATCAGAATGGATAGCTCTTTTGTTTTAGATCTTTTGATCTAAGAGCTGATCCTTGACCCTTGTTGTCATGGATAATTTGAAGTGTCTTTCTGATCATGTTTCTGCTCATGCTTCTGTTGATTTTATTGATGCCAGTGAAACTCTTCGTAAGGAATTATCTAAATTTTTGAAAATTGCTAAAAAATTCAAGAAAGAGTTAAAATTGACTAATCTTGAAAAAGAGGAATTACTTGTTAGATTAGATGAATCTAATAAAAAGAATGAATTTTTGAGAAATCAAATTTACTCTCAAGATGAAAAGATGAAAAGCTTGGAACAAGAGTTAGTTGAATCTAAAGCTAAAATTGAAAATTTGACTAGTATCAAGCCTGCTGTTGATAACAAAAGTGTTTCTGTTTCTCTTAAGCCTAAAACTGAGAAAGTTTATATCCCTCCTTTCAAGAGGAATAATAACGAAAGACTTATTTTGCTAGGTTAGAAAAAGGTAAAAGTTCTGATGTAGACGCTAAAGTTTCTAAACCTATGTCTAAACCTACTGTTAGAGAGCATAAGAAATCTGTTTTTGTGCCTACCTGTCACCTTTGTGGTGTTGTTGGTCATATTAGACCAAATTTTTCTTTGTTAAGGCAAGAGAACCAAAGCCTGTGACCGAAAACTCCACTAAGAATACTGATTTTAAATTTGTTCCTGTCTGCCACTTTTGTGGTGTCCGTGGTCACATTCGTCCTAATTGTCATAAATTGAAATTTAAGCATTCTGTGTTTCAATCTAGGATATGTGATGATATTTCTCCTGCCATAAGTCCATATAAATTGTTTCATATTATTTTGAAAAATTTAAGCTTGTTGGCTTGTGAAAGGAATTTGCAGGATTTCAGTCTTTCTCAGAAGATTGGTGTAATCCCTCAAATACACTCTGCTTCACATGGATTTTCACCTACAAAGCCGAAGACTTGTGCTAGATGGGTGAGAAAAGATTCTCTAAGGTGAGTGTTGCTAACTTGTCCCTGATTTAATTATTTCAATTATTTGTGGACATGTTTTGTTTCTGTTTTTGAGTCTTGTTTTATTTTTCTTGAGGATTACATGAGTTATAATATCCCTCTCTTGATTTAGAACATGCTTGACATTGTGGAGAAACTTGAATAGTATGTGTTATATAAGTGCTAAGCTATTTCTGATTTTGTGTGAGTATGTACTAATTTGTACATGTACTCAAGGGTTAATTAAGAAATTGATATTTCTTGTTTGTGTACCCTCTATAACTTAGTTAAGCACTGTCATGCATTGCATTTGCATTGTTCATTTAGCATAATATGTGCTTTTTTATTTTTGGTCATATAGTTTTTAAAACCAAAAAGATTTTTGTGTTTTGTATTTCACATCTTGGATTTATAATCAAGGATTGGCCATATTATCTTTACATAACAAGTTTATGTACCTTGTTTAGCTTTGATGAGCTTATTTATTGCACTTTACTAGTTTGAGCTTTGTAGTGCATGTTGTGTGGGAAAGATATTTATGGTTTTGATCACTTTGTCTTGATCTTGAAGTCACATGTCTTTGACTGTCGGACTTGAACCTTTTAAGAAAGGCATAAATAACCATCTCACCACTGTTCACTAGCCAATCATGAACATCTTAGTGCATATCATAAGATTTTGTGCTTGAAAAAGTGTAGCACATGCACAAAAAGAACATAAGGTGTAACCTCGGTTTAAATGCTAAAATTGGTGTGTACATTATCCCGGCTATTTTAATAAGTTTCTGAATAAATTAAAATTGGTGTGTATATTATGAGGCAAAATCCAAGAAACTTACATGATTGCAAGCTTATGTTTTAGGAGATGTGGGAGTTATATGATGTAACTCTTTAGGTGATAGTCTCTTTTAAATTCTATGTGATGAATTTTGTAGACTTTGTGATTGATTGCTATTCACATATCACCTCACATGTATCTCAAGCTTTTACTAGTTGCACACACTACACAAGTTACTCTTTGCTAAACTTGATACATTATATTGTGTGTGATTTTGTTGTGGCCATCCAAGATTAAAAGTTCCTTGATTTTAATGCAAAATGTGTTTAATGTTTGCGCTTTGAGGACAAATTGATTGAAAATCTTGATTTTGGAAGATCTGGGTTGAATTCAAGTGTTTTTGAAAAACTTTTCGTCTCATACTCATGCATTTTTTTTATAAAACAATGTGCTTTGAGGAGTTTCTGCATTAAAATGCTATGTTTTTCAAAAATCTGATTTTTCCAGACTTTCGATCAATCGAACCTATTTTTCGATCAATCGAAATTGCGATTGAAATTTTTGGTTTAAGTTTGCCTAACTCGATTGATGTTTAATCGATTCTCGATCGATCGCAACTGAAAAATTTTCAGTTTCTATGTTTTTGACCAAAATTTTTTCATGCATCATTTGTGTTTAGGATTCACATGCATTGCATTGTTTTTGTATCCATCTTGCAATTTTGTAGTCATATCTCTCATTGTTTTCACACATAACATGCATACACTTTGCTACATTGGGTACTCAACTTGATCAAAAAATTGATTGATTAATTTTTGAGCCATGTACTTTCTAGTATATGCCTTTTTTATGTGTGAACTGTAGAAAATATTTTTCTTAAGAGATATGATGGATAATCAATGTGCAAATATTTTCTCTACTCATGCAACTGTTTATGGGTCACATAGTGCCATATTTGCATTTTATTGAAAGAGATAATATTTTTCACATAGTGCCATGTGTATCCTCAACTTAGTTTTTTTTTTAAACTTGGTTTGTGTCTTTTTATTTATCCCCACCCCCTTTATTTTTCCCCAAAACTGTTTTTCTCAAAACTTGTTTTGTTTTTCTTATTTTTATAGGGGAAGAAATTTTTTTTAACCTTTGTGGTTCTTAGGGGGAGTTGTTGCTCTTCATAGGGGGAGTTGTCTCTATTTTCTCTTACTCTGTTGCGTATGTTTTCTGTCTACCTTCTGATTAGGTAGTCTTTGTCAATACGTGACAAAAAGGGGGAGACATAGATGACCTGTTTGTTTTGTTTAGGGGGAGTTAACACTGTTTTTGATGTATCTAACTTAGGGAGAGAGTTAGTTTGCATATTTGTTGATTTACTGTTTTTCTGTCACACATGCGTTTATGCGTTTTGTTTAGTGTTTCAGAAAATATACAGGTTGATTCAATTGAGCTGCTGTCTACACTTGCAACTGATGGATAGTAGTTAGGTTGAATTTGTTGTAATGGGCATTTTATTGTATTGGGTTGTTCTTGTATTTGAGCATTTCATTTTGTATGAAAGTTTTGTCACGAATTGCCAAATGGGGAGTTTGTTAGGTTCTAAATGTTTAGAACAATTGGCAAATCGTGAACACAAATTTGTCTAGATATAGATCTTAGAGTCTATAGGTTTTATTAGACAATGCTCAAGGTGATTCAAGTCAAGATTCAAGAACATACAAGCTGTAGGAAGAAGACTTAATATTCTGTCTGGTTCGATCAATCGAAAAACAGGCTCGATCAATCGAAAATCGTATCTACAGAATTTTAAGTCGACCCAAACAGCAGCTTAAGCCCATTAAGGATTAGGGTTTCAAATCTACTTCTCCCACTATATAAAGGAAACCCTAAGCCACGTTTTTGAGACTAAAGAGAGAGAGATTAGAGTGCCTCTTGTGTCTATTTTGGTTTTAGGGTTTTGTACCCAAACCTCTCTAAAGTCTTGGTTGCTTGAGAGTTGTATTGTTGTTCATATTGCTGTTTGTGTGAATCTCTTGTGAGATCCTTGAGGAGCTTTCCTTTACACAAGCTTAGGATTATCAAGGAGGAGTTTTCTTCAAGAACTTGATGATCATTTAGTTGTTGCCATAAGAATTTAAAGAAACACAAGCGGGTGTGCTTGTATTTGCTGAAGAATCTAAGAAAGAAGGAGTCCGTGGTCTCAGAGCTTGCACGTGGTCGTGTCAGTAAGTTCTACTGGTGGGTAGCAATAAGAAGTCGAGCGTAGGGGCTTGTAAGTCTTATTGTATGAACTTCGATTCTTTCAAGATAGTGGATTCAGGTTTACCTTGAGGATAGCTAGGTTAAATCCTCCACAGGTTTTTACCGGTTTGGTTTCCTGGGTGATCATATCATTGTCTTATTTATCTTTCCGCTGCTTTACATGATATGATTGTTTGATTGTGATAACCTAGACTTGAAATTTGGACTAAGTAATAACTTGGCTAATTAACTAGGTTAATCCAATTGTGTTTTAAGGGGTCTAAAAAACTATCAATCTCATAGAACAATTTCATAAATCCACTCTCTCATATGCTAGATTCACAATTTCATAAATCCACTCTCTAACATGCTACATAAGATCATTTTCTCATGGAAGGAGGAGAGTGGGGTGATCCTAATTAGTAATCTATCTTCTTCCTTTTTTCAATAATCTCATTATAATCTATATAGTAAGACATATAAACAGCACAATTTATCTATATACTTGGATAGCCCTTCTTTTCTTTGTCAAATAATCCTTACACCATTATGATTTTATCTGTTGGGAAAGACAGCAAGACAAATTGAAACCAATGTTTTTCAACCAAGCGCATACAAGCACATTTTTCCTTCTAATACTTATATGATGACAGTGACATACTCACATACAAATTTTTTTTTGGCTAGATAATGACATATACATCCATTTTTGGGTTAATCCAAACACACTTATTTGAGGTGCTATCAATATAAAAATATTAGCACCATAGAAATTATCCAATCCCAATTTTTGTAGTTGCATAATTTCAAATGCCCATTCCAAGTGCGCTATCATCACTACAATCTAATCAATATGATAAGAGAAAATCTGGGCATCTTGCTTGAAGGTTCTCACTGGTGGACAAAAAAAATAATTTAAGTTTACTTGCCTTTTAAATTAGGCTATTTTAGAAAGACTTTGAATCATCATTACTGCTACAATGGGTTGTTGAGTCAAATATAATGGCAAGCAACAAGAGCAAAACCAGCCCCATTAAAGACCACCTATCCTATACTTAGTGGTGTTCAAATAATTACACATTTTCTTTCTAAAACCCCCCCATGTTGTTCTGCTTCCTTAGTGCACAACTGCACATGTTGGGACTTGGCCTATTAGCCCCACTCTGGTGCTAAACCAGCGAAGCATTCATGTTTATTTTAGACACGTGAGAAAATAAAGCTATATATATCAATGGGGATGCAAAATTTGTGGTTGATTTTGAGTCCATCTAAGCTTTACAAAAGGTTTGCAATTGGGAAATTTTTGTAGATAGTCGAGGGTATATATAAGAGAACTGGTAACATGTAAGCTTGAAGTTAAGTTTAGTTTCAAGTGGGTGTTGAGGAGCTTAGATTGTGCAGCTCACAGCTCCCATGGCTGCTTGCCTTTTTGCTTAAGAATAATCTTTGAGAGTGTTTTGTTTACTCTCAAGTCAGTAGGCCAGTTTAGTTTGCTTTGCTTTGGTTTTGTAATCTGTGGTTACTTGGGGTTCTTCTGTGAAATATGTTGTTTCTTGCTACAATGAATTACCAGGTTAGTAAAATATAGATTATAGACAGTGACAAGTGGATGTGATAAATTTTTTTCCCTTTTTTTATAGATGTTGTAGGGTTTGAATTTATGTCATTAACTCTCCATGATGATTATTCTTTACTTTCACGCCAAGACACCAATTTTTCTTTTTTATATAGATGATATTTGAACTTAATTCTTTTATAAGACAATTAAGAGACTTTACTAGTAGGACCGTAACAATATTAAGTTAGTTTAAATTTACTGCATTATTGAGTCATTGCGTGCGTATGCAATGATAAACTTTGTTCATCGCTAATTTTAGTGGAAAACTCGAATTGTTCGTCATGGTTTCATACTAAATATTAGATTTTAAAATTTATTAATTAAAAATCTAAAATTTCAAATTGCTTTAATTCGTCCAAGTCATTAGTAATTAAAAATAACAAAAAGTTAATTAAATTACACCTTAGACTTTTCTTATGCTAAAGAGCCTGTCATATGAACAACAAGTAGTATTTTGATCCAAATAATAAATAATTAAAAAACCCCTCAGAAAATGATAACATCTTCCTTAAAATGCATTTTTTCATTACAATTTTTAAGTCATTTTGTAAGGTATTTTAGTGCAAAATACCATATGGGAGTCAGGTGGAAGAATTTGTTATATTTAGATATATTGTGTATTCTTGATTGCACATTGTGACTTAAACCTTTGTTTGAAATCACATAAATTCCTTCATGTGAATTCAATGAGGCAAATCTTAAAGCAAGTACTTAAGAGTGCTAGAGGTTTCATTTCATAACAACAAGATTTGTTCTTGGGAAAAATAATTATAGAAGAATTTCAGAGATTCTAGGGCTACTATGATAGGAATGCAAGTCAGACTTTTATAGAGGTTAGATAGAGGGTCTAGGCTATCAAGGTTTTATAGTAAGTTTTTTTCATGAGATTGGATCCTCCGAATAGTTTTTCCATTGAAAAGATTCTTTATTGATTTTTCACTTTGTTACTATGGATGAAAATATATATTAATTTATGCTAGCCTATTTGGGGTAAATCATAACTTGTTTGAATTACTCCCCTGCTTAAGTTGTTTGAGGTCTAAATAAGTATTTTTTATTTAAGATTAATAAAAATTATTCTTGCGAAGAGTCTTATAGTTTAATTGGCACTTCCCCATATACAAAGTGTTTGGAAGTCTAGAAGGGGGGAGGGGGGGGGGGGAGAATTTGTTGTAACGATCTTAACCAAAAAAAAAAAAAACCCTTGAATCCCGAAACTTAAGAACAAATATCAATAAAAGAAATTTTGACAATATCGATCATATCCCAAAATATAGTTGTGCATTTCAATAGATTTTTATTATGGTTAAATTTTAGTAAACTCTTTGGAAAATATAATAAACACAAACAAATTCATTGTTTCATAATAATAAAATTCAGATATAAATTCAGAACAAAGTATATAAATTGGTTAACATACTACCCGTTTTTTCCTTGTTGAACAAAAATGACCAATGTACATACTCTACCAAATGAAATTATTACAGAGACTTTTTCATGAGTTAGCCAAAATTCAAAAAGAAACATCTTCAATATTAAACTTAAATATGATCAGTTTATATATTATTTACAAATACTTTGTATAACCTATTTTTATAAATTGTGACCGAGTACATATTAAGTATCAGTTCTTTTACTATCACACATTTTGTCACAATTTTTGTCACTACTGAATGACGTGTGTGACTGTGATTGGTAACTCATTACTTTCACACGAACCCTTATTAGACTTCTTACATCCCTAAAAAAAATGATAGTTAGAAGAGGGAGATTTGAACTCTGGAAATTTTCGTTAAAAATATCAGAAAATGTTAATTAGTTGAACTACAAAGGTCGGGGATGAGCTTGTGTCTGGTGTCCAGTTCCACATGACACATTAAGATGTAGACACGTGTCCATATCCTAACGTGTCCAGTGGAACTAGACGTTAAACACAAGCCGTGTCCCAAAGATCGCCACCTAAATTAGACTTTTTAATACCCTTTTTCTTCCCCTCTCAAATTTTCACTAGGTTTTCCTAAAACACACCATCGTTTTTGTTGCCTCCTCCTCCACCCACCACCCAACCCACATTGGAACCCTATTATGGTAATGACAATGATTGCCAAATTCTAGATACCATCACAACTCAAAATCCACAAAATCTTTGACATTCCCAGCCTCAGTCACCTACTGTCCTGTGACATTTTTCATCACAAATATCAAAAGTTTCCCGAAAGGACTTGATTAGGTAGTAGAAGCATGAAAGGACATTAGAAATTATATTACATGGACAAAAAAAAAATGTTTAGGATATATATAGAGTCGGCAACTTGCAACGGAGGTTCACTGCACAAAGACTAATACATAACTCAAAATATGGTATCCGCTCCATAATGATTGCTCTTTATTTTGTGTAGACAAAGTTTATATCCCAAATATTTTGTTTAACGAACTTAGACTTCAAAAGTTGAACAGACTAGAACCCGAATAATAATAGTAAATTAATGAATGTACACCTAATAGGACTGTGATTAGACAAACAAAACCACAATATTTATGAGGAGGCTGGAGCTGGTCCCAAGTGAACAACTTTCCAACACAAAAATACAACTGGAAACTTGACCAAATTCCAGATTATTAAAGGGCCCAATGATAGAAAAAAAAAAGTCCACAATCCACATTTGTCAATTACTATCAGATGACATAAATCTCCATCATCAGTACATGGTCAAGGTTTTTGTTTTTTTTTAATTTTTTATTATTTAATGGAAGATTTAGATGGTCAAGTTAAAGCATTAAATTGTCACTTGCTCTCCTTTTTTTTTTTCTTTCTATTTTTATCTTTTTTTTCTTGGTCTGAGTGATAGAGTTAAACAAATTCTTTAAAAAAAAAAAGAAAAAAAAAAAAAAAGAGAGAAAGAGATAAGAGTTAAACTTTTTAAAACTTAAAAAAAGTACATACTCTACTCAAATTGGTAAACTCGGCCGTATTGGATTGGCTAAACCGTGCACTGTATAGATTTTTTTTTTCTAAATTAGATGGCCCGCATGATGTATTTGATGTGTACTTTTTTTTTTTTTTTTGAGAATCAGAACTATGAACTTTATTAAATAGTAGGCAAATCTGCCTGATAAGTAGCAACGGTGTGCGATGGGACATTTTCCTTCCACACTTGAAAACCAGTGACATGTCATGCATGTCGAGCTAGGTTGTGGGCTACACTGATTCATTCTCTATGAACATGTGAAAACCTAATACAATGAAATAAATTTGCAAAACATTTAACATCTTGAATCGGTAAACCAAAGGATGCCAAAGAGAGCGAATCTTCATTCAAAGCATTTATAACAATCTCTAAATTTCCCTCAAGGCTGACATCATTAAAACTCAGATCATCAGCAAACTGTAAAGCCTTCGATGCAGTCAAGGTTTCAAGCTCTACGGCAGTTAGGGGGAGAGGGATGATTTCTGACCTTTGTGCCAAGCCCTTTCCTTGGCAATCTCGGATAATCACTCCAATCCCTGCCCTATCTTCTTCTTGAAACATTGCATCGATGTAATTTATGCATGAACCCTCCACAGTTGCATCAATAGTCGATCTCCAGACCAACACTAATCCACCTCCCCTATTTGTTCTTGGGGCATTGAATATATTCTCACACCTTATCTTACTCAACACATTTTTTAGCCTAGCTTCATCTGCCCATGTTTCGGCTAGAAACATGACAGAGGGATCTTTTCCCCGCATCATATCTGCAGGCTTGTTCTCTGTACATGGGTTCCTAAGCCTACGACAGTTCCACACTAGACAACTCATTGCACTTGGCAGGGCTAATGCTCAACCTCCACCATTGAAATTGAGGAACTTCCATCATCTTTTGAAACCAATTTGCGCTTCGAAGATAACTCATGATGATTCATACCAATTCGTTTTCCACCAATATGTGCACTTACTATTTTGCTACCCGTGTCTATTTTACATTCTTGTTTCTTGTAAGTTCTTGAAGGGTTTTTAGGTTTTCTCTGGGATGAGGAGCACGGGTTACCAAGAGAGATTCCCATAGTAAAAACCTCAGCTGACTTGCACGTGATCAGGGAATTAGTGTGGGCTAGACCTGTTTTGGAAGGCATTAAATTCTCATTGACAGCAATCCCCAAGTTTCCTTTCATACCTGGATCCCCATTAAATCGTGCAATATCTACATCAATTTCCTTTATTTGAATTTCAAATAAAGTATCAGACGTAACCCCCAAAGGATCATTAGTCAATCCCGTAACTCCTTCATTATAACCCGTATTCATTAATTCCTGAATTTCAGCTGGAGACAACTGGCTCGGAGTAGAGTCCTGGTTTGCTGGGATAGCTGAATCTAAGTGTAACGTTTCCCTCATAACCGTTTCATCATTAACGTGACTTACACCCTCACTAATGATTGATACCCCTTCAGTTTCCCTGCTCGCCTGATCTTTCTCCGATCTGCCCTCACCGGCTTCTATCTCAATTCCTTCCAACTCCATTCTAGACGAATAAAAAGCTTTCCTCATGAACGGTTGCTTGTGTTCATAGAAACCCAGCACATAAATAACTTCCTTCCCATGCGCCGTGAAAGGGGCTGCTTTTAGACTGGCGTTGAACTGTTGTTGCTCCGGTTTCATTGTTCCCTTGCTTTGAATCCAGAGCTCGCAATTCCTATCAATGTGGTTTAAATGCCCATACCAAAAACAGAAATTTGGTAAGCGTTCGTATTTGAATTGGACCTAGCTTTTTTCCCCGTTCTCCAAAGAAATGACCCTTCCTCGACACAACGGTAAGGATATATCAACCTCTACTTGAACCCAAATGAAGTAGCCCCCCTCATCAGTTGCAGCAGTTGATGACTTTTGCACTGCACCAATTGTTTCACAAATGTTCTCCGCCACCTCCCTTGTCATATAGCGAGCTGGGATATCGTGGATTTGCACCCAAAAAAAAGTCTTTAAAAAACTTAAATCACGAACCGGGCAATCCGAATTATACCTCTGCATCATCACAAGATGCTTGTCAAAACTCCATGGTTGATTGTGAATGATTTTGTGAATATCTTCCGGGTTGTTATAAACAAACAGAACCTTGTGCTCACTCTAGTTACGGATCTTGAATCCATTTGTTGATCTCCATAGTTATTTAAAAGTGCGGGCCATCGCCTCCATGTTAAGAAAGCGAGGTGTTAAGAATTTTGCAGCTAATAGAAATTCACCGGAGCGTTGTTCCTTAGAAAGGACAAAGCCATCAGTTTCCTTCTCTAATAATGAAAAATTGTTCCACTGACTAGCCAATTCTTCCATAGTACAAGATCGAGTGAAAAGTAGAAACAAGAACAAAAAAAGTATTTCCTCGGACCCCTGAAGAAACAAAACCATTAGCTCGAAAGGTAACCTTGTTACCTTAAGAGAACACACTCTCCTTCTAAAGAAGAGACAGAACACTTCTACTGCCTAAGAGAAAGAGAGAAAGCCTCTTCTTCTTCTTTTTTTTTTCTTTTTTTGAATTTGTTTAACTCTATCACTCAAACCAAGAAAAAAAAGATAAAAAAAGAAAGAAAAAAAAAAGGAGAGCAAGTGACAATTTAATGCTTTAACTTGACCATCTAAATCTTCCATTAAATAATAAAAAAAATAAAAAATAAAAAAAAAAACCTTGACCATATACTGATGATGGAGACTTATGTCATCTGATAGTAATTGACAAATGTGGATTGTGGACTTTTTTTTTTCTATCATTGGGCCCTTTAATAATCTGGAATTTGGTCAAATTTCCAGTGGTATTATTGTGGTTTTGTTTGCCTAATCACAGTCCTATTAGGTGTACATTTATTAATTTACTATTATTATTCGGGTTCTAGTTTGTTCAACTTTTGAAGTCTAAGTTCGTTAAACAAAATATTTGGGATATAAACTTCGTCTACATAAAATAAAGAGCAATCATTATGGAGCGGATATCATACTAACATATGTTCAAATTCACTCATACCTATAAAAATTATAAAAAAAGGTCGACCTTTTTCTGTACATATGCGTATATAGCTTAATTCAAAATTGATAATTTAACTAGACCTTATCATATATGATGCATGAACTTTTAATAATTTAACAAGCGTGTCAAGAGATGTATGACTTTAGAGATAAAATACTAAATTAAATGTTGTGTTTAAGGGCAAACCACAAGTAAGTAAAATGGTTTTCCACACTCTTAGAAAGTCTCTTATTATCGTTTACCCAAAAAACAAAAAACTATAAGTACTTATTTTCTAAAAAATAGCAACCTATGTTCAAAATGGAACGTGTATACTGGAAATGAACATGGAATATTTTATTTTATTTTATTTTTTCTTTAATCTCGAAGAACTATAATAATTTCTTAATGATTGATTTGCGGCTGATTTCTGCTAACATGATGATGTCAAAGCCTGGGATCATTGAAAAGTCAGAAATAAAAATAGAAAGCTTACATTGTTATAAGCATTTTTTAGATTATCTTTATAAAGTGGAGCTTTCAATCTATGTTAAATAAGAACTAAGCTCTGTATTGTTCATCCTGAAAAAGAGAGAAAAAAGTAGAAGAAATAAGTATTAAGCTGCATCCTTGTCCCCTGAGGTGGTGGTAGTGTTAATCAGAAAATAAGTATTAATCATAGGCGGCTATGATAGGTGTTTTATAATGAAATATAGAATACCATAATTTGGCAAATCAGCTAGGTCCTTGAAAGGATTTCACATATGTATAATGCATTTTTCAAAAGTCAATTTTATTCAATTTATTGGAAATTGGAAGAGTGTAGAATCTGTAGATACTAGGAACTAGACAGTGAAGGAAGCATAGGCCCAGATCCACCAAGTGAACCCAAAATTTTTTAGCTTCTAGTGGGGGCAGACATGGAGTTCCCTGAAGGCGAAGCAACTTGGTAAATTTATTAAAGATGTGGAGGAATATTCTCTGTCCACACTGTGAAACCTATGACATAAATTGCATGTCTAGTGAGGTTATAAGTTATACAGTTATTTTGTTTATAAGCATGTGAAAAACTCTAATAGATTGAAAAGACCCTACAAAAATCTTCGCATCATAAATCAAAAGACCATAAGGAGCTAGAGAGCTTCAACATGTAAAGGGAATTTGAGAGCTTTAACAGCAACTAAGGCTTCTTGGTTACACTCTTTGCAAACACTGTTCTATTTACCGATGATTTTTTGAAAATCCATTTGTTTTCCAGTATTTGGCTGTGATCTTAAAATGCTTAAAATTACTTCTAAAAACATTTTAAGACATTTGGTTCGTACAGAAAATTAACATAGCTAATTTAATAAATCTAACATAATGAAGAGAAAATCCACAATACCAAACTTCTAACAAAGTATAATCTCACAAAATTTAACAAAAAATGGATAGAAAATACATAACACCAACAACAATCCAGCCCATATCCAGTTGATCAACAAAAAAAAAAAAAAAAAACCTCATAATAATTTCAATATTTTCACACTTTAACAACAAATACTTTTCCATATCTAAATGTCACTAGATCCGATCAATTTAACTAATCTCATTATTTCAACACGACACAAATATGACTCATTAACATGAATTATCACCCCTTAATTTTTTTTTTTTTTTTTTTGCTGTTCATGGATATGGCTTGTACAAGTGCACAGATGCATTGGACACAAACTTTACCCATTGTTGATAATTTGATAGTTGAGAGACGTAAAATTTTAATTTTAAAAGTCTTTGTTAAAAACATGGACATAGGAGATGCTAATTGAACTACAAAACTCAGTTTTGGACACTTATTTGTATTGTATCGTATCCAGTACATAGATACATTAGACACAAGCTTTACTCGTTGTTAAAAAACATGAACACCAAAGATATCAATTGAACTACAAAACTTGTAAACCACCTTAAAAAAAAAAAAAAAAAAAAAAAAAAAAAAAAAAAAAAAAAAAAAAAAACCTAAAGAGTAGATTCCACGTCTAAATAGTTCAGCACTCCCCATTCTTGTCCACAATTGGGCAGTTAGAAGCCCAATGAATGGGCCAAGAAAATTGTTACGCAGAGAGACCAATAAGGAAAGAGAAGCATCTCTTCTCTTCCGTAAGCTATTTCCCATAAATTGACTACCAGCTACGATTTATATTTTTATGCGGATTCTAGTTAACTCAACTGGAAAATTTTTTATTGTTTGAATAAGAAATTTAAAATTTAATTCTCGCTTATTAGAAAGAGCGAATGGAAACTCTCTTAAAAATAAAAATGCATTTATTATTAATAGTGGGTGAACACTACGCATTTGTCAAAATCAACCAAAAAAAGTCCCGACCCAACAAAAACACGACCGCATTCACTGCAGTAACCAGTAAAACAGACTGAAAAATAAAACGTACATATCCACTTTTCAATCATTCTCTTTTTTTTTACTTCTTTCTGCTACTGAAAAAACCAAACTAAAACTTTTCTTCTTTTCTTCTCCACTACTAGGGCACACACAGAATCTTCGTCTTTCTCCACAGATTTCATAAGAAAATGTCAAACTTTTCCAATCAGATCAGAGCCTCTTCGGCTCTAATCAAACGGCTTAAACACCACCACCGAAGTAGTAATCCGCTGCTGCTAATGCAATCCAGATCCTACACCACCGAGTGTCATCGTCCAGCCATCGTTCAAAAACGCAGCCTCGACATTCTCCATGATCCTTGGTTCAATAAAGTATAACAATTTTTTTTTTTTTTTCACATTTAATCAAATTCTTGATTTTTTTTTTTTGGTTTCGTTAATTGAAATTGATTTGATTGTGAAAAAAAAAAATTAGGGAACGGCGTTTTCAATGACGGAACGGGATCGTCTTGATCTTCGGGGACTTCTGCCTCCAAATGTCATGACTCCAGAGCAGCAAATTGAGCGCTACAGTAAGTACACATATTTTCTTTATTTTTTGGTGAGTTACTGTTAAAATAGAAAGAAGAAAATGAAATGATGTAGATAGAACTGTAACAAGAGAATTAACGTGGTTTTAATCCGACTGTCACTTATTTTACAAACCTTGAAACAATTACACGATATTGCTATTTTAGGCGCATAATAATCGCATATGCAGTGTCTATGTGTAAGAGGAATATTATTTGAAAAAGACGCCTATTTTGGGAGCCTAAAAAAGAGCATTTTTAAAACCCAAAATTCTATTTTGCAATAATAAGTCCTCGTAGCTTTATTACTACGAACGCTCATTTTAAACTCGAAACATAGTTTTGCAACGGCTTATACAAATGCACCCGTCAGTTTTTTTAATTATTGATTGGTGTTGTATGTGCAAGAGGAATCGGGAATCAAATGAGCACTTGTTTGCTTCACTGTCTAGTGGGTAGAAATATCTGGTATTTTTTTTGTGTTTGGGGTATCTTGGGTGATGCCTAGGAATGCGATTGAGATGCTAGAGTATTGACAAGGAAGATTTCGCTGACATAAAGTCTCAAAGATTTGGAGGTATTTGTGTCGTGTGGGGATTTTGGTGAGAGAGAGAAATGGAAGAATGGTTTGATAGAGTTGAGAGTTCTAATCATACTATCAAACTGAGTTGATTTTTTAGAGCACTTGATTATATGATTCTAATACTTTATGAGTGGTTTGCTACGCATTCTGTGTACTTTTGAATAAAATTCTTTTTTACTTATATAAATAATGTTTACTCCACAGGTTTAGGGTGCTTTAATAAATTTATAACTCCTTTACTAAATTTCTCATTTTTCCATGCTAGCATTTTTTTTTTTTTTTTGTTTCAGAATATTTTTGCTGGTTTTTGTTAATTGACAGTGGTTGACTTGAAGAGGCTTGAAGTGCAAGCAAGAGATGGACCAGCTGATCCAAATGCTCTGGCGAAATGGCGGATACTTAATCGGTTGCATGATAGGAATGAGGTTATGTACTATAAGGTGGGTTGAAAACTTTATTCCTTTATATCTACTCTATATTGACGTGCATATATCATTGGAAATTAGTGTTATAGTACTTCTTAATTAAGTGATTATCTAAAATAGTTGCTAAAATTGCCTGTGTGGAGTTGTTGATCTTTATACTTTAGTAACGAGTAGATGATTTGACTATTTTAGGTATAAGAAATGGAAGACCCGCCTTTTATTTATGGTGTGGTATAGAAGGAAATTTCATAAAATTCATTTAACATCCTGCAACTTTAGTTATTTGTTAGTCAGGTTTGCAGGTCAGTGTTGGTTGCATATCTGTTCAGTTTAAAAAGTTTTATGAATAATATCTTTTGCTGTAATTGTGTTACCATTTGCCACCTTGATTACTACTATTAACTCAGGTGTATGTCTCAAAAAGATGTCAATTTTATCTTCAATTTCAGGGTCCTTGGTCCTTGTTCTTTATCCTTTTTTATTCTGAGTTGATTCCCCTCTTGTGGATATTGTACATGTTAATTAAGTTAATAACACAGAGAGTATAAGATTGGATAAGATAGAATGGCCGAGAGGAATATATGTGGCCGACCGGGTTTTCCTCTAGCCCCTCAAGCTCTCAGAAGGAACAGAAACCTCCAACAAAGATCCACCCCTAAGAAAATAGGTTTAAGCATAAGCAACCTAAATAGAGCCAAAAATTACCAAAATGATTCATATAAACCTTATATCTGAAGCTTTATTCCAAAGTTAGTGATTCAGAAGGTTTGAATCTTAGGAACCAAACTAATCACTTTAGCAATTACCTCTACCAACAACTTACCAGCAGTAGTAAAAAATTTCTTAATGGCCAAGCCTACCTTGTCTTGTAAAATTCTCCTGGCGGCCCTGCAGAAGTGAGCACCATAGCCATTAGGATCAGGAGCTCTGAATCCATTCAAAGAAAACAGCACAGCTAAGCTCTTCATCTAATATAATGTGCATGCACTAGATTATTCCCCATTCTTTTTCATGATAAAGAAAGCCCCAAAGTTGTGGGTGGCACCTCCTCCCCACCTTCATTGACTTTGGAAAAAAGGTTTTCTGTAGATTTTCTGCTGTGCCAAATGCAGGTAATCGCTGAAAATTTTTGGAAAATATTTTCTGTTGAATTGTTTGGTCCTTGAAGGTGTTGATTCACATTTGAGTTTTCATTATGGCGTGGGTAATGTAAAAAGAGTGAAAATTAGGAAGGCAAGGGGGAAAAAAGGAGAAATGTGATGAGGAAAGGAAGTGCAGCAGAGAGAGAGAGGTTTTGAGGCAGGGTGCTATCCTCTACTGATATTGAATCTCTGTTTTGCCTGTGTATATTTTCTATACTTGAACAGTTTTCTTACAGAATAAAGACAGATTGTTTGATGCCCAAATAAAAAAAGTTTCTGAATTTGAAAAAAAAAAATTAAAATACAAGAAAAAATTGATGTGGAAACTGCATTTAAGAGCCAAGCAGAATGCTGCAATCACTAGTATGTGGCACACATGGGCTACAAAATTGGAAGGAAAGGAACTCTTTAGGTGTAAAACATGATATAATCTGCTGAGAGAAGCATGGTGCACACTCACATACCCACTTAATACCCATTCTGCATGCCTTGGTCCAAACGGTGTCATTTTTCCATGTTTAAAATCAAAAAGAACAATTTTTCTTCACATTGAAACATAATAGTGATGCAATGAAGCCTAGTTCTACTGCCTTGTAAAACCTTCAAATAAGAACTTTAGTATGACATATTCTTTACCACTGTTATGACTTCCAGGCAACTATCATATGTTACTTCTTCCAAGATGCTGCCATGCCATCACCATCATAATAGTGTGCACGGTGAACCTTCTTTTAATGAGCACATTTGTCTCTTCATTAGCCTTGCCCTTATATTGATTTTGGGTTTCTAAGGAATGAAATACTGGTGTGGACTTTGTCCTGTGTCAAATACTCTGCCATGTTTTCTCAAATGGCACTTCCACCCACAATATAGAATGGGGCGGAGGGTGACGTCATGGGTTCAATACCCATTGGGTAGGTGTGTGACTTAACAATTAACAATAAATCATATTCATGCTACCGCACTTCCATCAAAATATTGACCTTATGTTATTGTTTGCATTTCCTGCTGTTTGGGGTAGTTGCAAACATTCTATACATCTAATCTTATGGATTTCATTGTTTAACAGTTAAAGTCATGACTTCATTTGTGAAATGGACAGGTTTTGATCAACAACATTGAGGAATATGCACCTATTGTTTATACTCCAACTGTAGGTTTGGTTTGCCAGAATTACAGTGGCTTGTTTCGAAGGCCTAGGGGAATGTATTTCAGTGCGGAAGATCGTGGAGAAATGATGTCTATGGTTTATAACTGGCCAGCTGATCAGGTTTTCTGTTATTGATATTGAGAATCATTATTATTAATTATTGATTTATTTTAATTTCCTGATAAGTATTAAAAAACTTGGTCTGCAGGTTGATATGATTGTTGTCACGGATGGAAGCAGAATACTAGGTCTAGGAGACCTTGGAGTTCAGGGAATTGGAATTGCGATTGGGAAGCTGGATCTATATGTTGCTGCAGCAGGGATAAACCCTCAAAGGGTATTTCTTGCTTTATGTATCATATCTTTCTATTGTGATAGTTTTATGCATTTATATGAATATGCACATCCAAAAACACATGCAAAAAAGTAGACTTTCTTGAGTATTATTGTGAATGATGTTGTCAAATATGCATAAACAAAACTTTGATGCATGAATAAAAAAAAATTTAAAATTAACAACTCAACTCAACATAGCCTTAATCCCAACTAATTGATTTTACCCTGCTATAGGTACTTCCTGTCATGATTGACGTGGGAACTAACAATGAGAAGCTGCTGGAAGACCCCATGTGTAGGTTCTTCTTCATTCATTTGTGGTGATGATGTTGCACCTCTTTTTTTTTGTCAATTCAATTCATTCTCAAATGTGAAGCATGGTGGGTGAGCTGTGGTAGATTTGAAAGTCCATGCTGCCTTGCATAATAGCTCTTCATGTGTTTTTGGTTCAAATTTAAACTACAGAATCTTTTGCTGTTAGCTGAATGTTGGCATTGGTGGGTTGATCTACTATCGTCTCTCACATGAGACCTATTTGCCCACATCATATTGGCTGGCAATATTTCTCTTCATGCCTCATAGCATGGACATTTTAATTAGGCTAAAATGCAAAACCCACCCTCTATGTTTCACCATAATTCATTTCAGTCCTCTAAGTTTTAAGTTTATTCAAGGCTTCTCCATCAACTTCTGTTAAATGTTGCGGATAATTGTTCAAATTTTTAATTTTTTTCTTCAATTTTTTTAAATTAAAAAAAATTCAATTAATCATTGAAAAATATTTTCCAGAATTTAAATGAAGGCGATGGAGAGGCCTTAATTGAATAAATTTGAAACTTAGAGGACTAAAATGACTAAAAGCAAAGTTAGAGGACTGAAATGAATTTTAGTGAAACTTAGAGGGTGGGTTTTGCATTTTAGCCTTTTAATTATGTCTATGAATCTTGCACCCTATTTTTGCTCAATTACATTCCCTATACTTGCCCTTTTTATTCAATAATGCCAAATTGGAGCTCAGCCTTTGAAGATGATGTATTCTATACTGCTTGAAAATGCCATGGATTGGGAAGCTTTAGTGAAGTCATTATTATAGAGACAAGAGTGAGGGGATGGAATGTGATGGATAGGGAAGCTTCAATGAAGTCATTATTATAGAGAGAAGAAGAGGGGATGGAATGTGAGGGTCATGGGGGATTTTAATGATTGGGAGTTAGAGGGGGTGGCTTTATTCCTCCAACTGCTAGAATCTCATATGTTCCCATTAGGGTGGGGGGAGATCAGATGAGGTGGAAGTTGAAGAGTAGTGGGGATTTTAGTGTTCGATCTTCTTATGAGGCATTACGGGCTCACCCCTTGTGTTCCTTTGGAGGGCCATATGGGGGGCTAAGGCTCCTCAAAGAGTTTCCTTCTTTGTGTGGATAGCAGCATGGGGAAAATCCTTACTTGAGGGGGGAGATCAGATGAGGTGGAAGTTGAAGAGGAGTGGGGATTTTAGTGTTCGATCTTCTTATGGGCATTACGGGGCTCATCGCTTGTGTCCTTCGATTAGTACTTTATACATTGGCTTAGCGAGTCAGCAAACTGTGATGCTTATTTTCTCGGTTTTTAAAGTGGGGAAGTGTGAATGCAGTGAATACATTCCAAGTATATATGCTTTATTTATTTGTGTGGTGGATGTGCCGATGTAGTGGGGAGATGGTGGACCATCTTTTGTTACATTGTAGTGTGGCATTTGAGTTGTGGAGTTTTGTTACATTGTAGTGTGGCATTTGAGTTTTGTTTTTAGATCATTTGGGATTCAATTGGTATTACCAGGCAAGGTTGTTGAGCTATTATGTGGGTGGTGGATTTGGGGAGGGAAAGAAATCTAGAATCTTGTTCCTTTATGTTTGTTGTGGACTATATGGTATAAAAAGAAATTGACGAACTTTTGAAGATGTGGAAACTACGAGGAGTCAATTGCTAGCAACCTTCACTAGCTCCTTTTATGAGTGGTCTTATGCATTGGGTTCTACAGATAGTAAATTCCATTGAGTCATTCATTTACTCATTACCTTTGTAGATAATATTTTTCATTGTATTTCTTTATGCTTCTTCATGTCGTTTTTTACATGAAGTAGTATAAAATTATTCTTGCCTATAAAAAAAATCATCTAAAAAGTTGTATTTACTTTCTTCTTCTTCTTCTTCTTCATCATCATCATCATCATTTTTATTTTTATTATTATTTTATTTTAAATTTTTATTGTCTACATGAATGCATAAGTCCCCCTTAAAAATAAATTTTTTTATTTTTTATTGTCAGACTTGGGACTGCAAGAAAACCGTCTTGACGGTGATGAGTATGTTGCTGTCATTGATGAATTCATGGAGGCAGTGTTTACTCGATGGCCGAATGTGATTGTGCAGGTAATTTAAATGTTGCGTATGCTAATTTAATCACTAGTAGTTGGAACGCATGATGACATTTCTTTTATTATTATTAAAGGATGAGATAAAAGACACTTGGGTTTGTGCAGTTTGAAGATTTCCAAAGCAAGTGGGCCTTTAAGTTGTTGCAGCGTTATAGAAATACATACAGAATGTTTAATGATGATGTCCAGGTAATTAAATTCTTGGTTATATCAAAGCATCTCATTATTTTTACTTACAGCAATATCCACCTACATAAATTTAATTTTTCTCAACCTCTTATGTCACATATCCACCTACATAAATTTAATCTTTCTCAGCCATTCATGATAATGACAACATTTCTGTTGCTTAATGTTTTAAACTTTGCTGATAAAACCTATTATGAATACTAATGGTACTATGCATCTATGAAACTTATGGTCAACATAGCGCAGCATTCTTATATGTTAATATTGTTGCTGGTATTTATGTGATCATATATGTTGTGAAGATAATTGTTTCTGTACAATTGTACTAATTTCTAATGCTAGAAACATCCTTTTGGGACTCACCATACCATCTTGCGTCAATTATAATTGAGTTCTACATACTTGAATTAGTCAGTAAATACTTCATCAGAAAGAAAAAAGAGCTATTGGGAACTGATTGTCAAACATGGCTTTTAAGCTCCAGTCATTTTACAAGACCAATACTTACACTTAGGGTAGAAAAATGCATATAAGCAATAAGGGATTGGTAATCAATAACATGTCTGGCACAAAAACGAGCATGTAAACTTTAGCATGTACAAAAGCCAGAAGATGAACTGGTACAAGCATCTGTATGTCAAGGAGGCTAAGTTAATTAATATCTCTTATTATAATCTTTCTTCTATGTCATTTGTATCAATTTTTTAACCATGGCATGAATCTCTTTGTGATTATAGTGAGTGGTGTTTGTATGTTTGCCTCTGTACCTTTTGTGGATATTGTTTTCTATTGTTTCAGTGATGAGTATATGCTTTTACGAATTTAAAGATCTGAGATATAAGACATAGACCATGTTAATTTGTATTAGATTTCAACATTTAGGAATATGAATGTCAATTACTACTGGCATGCTTTGAATTCATTCGTCTTACAGGGAACTGCAGGAGTTGCTATTGCTGGACTTTTAGGAGCTGTTAGAGCACAAGGAATGCCAATGATAGACTTTCCAAAGCAAAAGATTGTTGTTGCTGGTGCTGGAAGGTTAGGCTTTTCATTTATATAAAGGAGAAGAATTTATATATATATATATATATATTTTTTTTTTTTTTTATTCTTTTTTTTGGGGGTTGAAGAAGAAATGGTTATGGAACATAATCCCAATAATTAATGTTCACCCTGGGAAATCAGACTACTTAATACCATTTGGAAGTTTAGAATGTGCTACTCAAAGAATTACACTCAGATGAGAGCAAGAAGATTAATTTTAGTTTTACTTGTTAAAAAAAAAAAACAGGAAGTTATATTTTATCTCAAGAGAACAATTCAATCTTTAGATATAATATAATCTGCGCCTCAAAGACATGCACAAAAATTTCCATAACTGAATTCAGTATATTTAGATGGAGCAGCCGTATAGAAAAGGTGATCTCAGCAGGTTTGTGATGTTCATTTTGTGTGGGTTTGTTTACCATGGTGTTCTCTTCATACACCAATAATCTTGCAACCTGTTGATTGCATTGTTGGGAGGCTTTTTCAGTTGTGCCAATGCTTCTCAAGGATTTAGTTCATCTGCAAATAATGTTGTGTGACCCAACAGTAAAGTTCCTGCATGTTTAGCACAAAATATCAACTTTAAGGTTTTCTTTGCTTATTTATTTATTTATTTTACCGCTTGCAGTGCAGGAATAGGGGTTCTTAACTCTGCAAGAAAAACAATGGCAAGGATGTTAGGAAATAATGAGCATGCTTTTGACAGTGCTCAGCGTCAATTCTGGGTAGTTGACGCCAAGGTCAGTAGTCATACTTCCAAATTCTGTTTCCAACTGTGCTATAAGGTCACAAGTGGCTGTACCATCTGTGATATGGAATTTCTATAATCTAAAATTGTGGATGAATTTTTAAGTTATGAATTAGATACTTTGGATCATTGATATTACACTATGAAAGACCCCTACTTGCAGATTTGTTCTTTTATATCACTAAATGCCCTTGACCAGTATGTAAAATGATTTCCATTGGTATCAATGTGTTACAGAGTATTATTTATCATGCCAAGCTTTACTTCTATAGCCTCATGGTGTTTAAGAGGTTCTTAATTCTAGTTAATGGTAGCCCTGCTGATTTTTTCTCAAGTTCCAAGGGACTAAGATAAGGAGACCTGCTGTCTCTGCTCATGTTTATTTTGGATATGGAGGTTCGCAGTGGAATGATAGATCAGACAGATGTTGCTTTTTATGATGGATGGGAGGAACAGGGGTTTTCTGTTTCTCACCTGTTATTTGTTGATGATGCCACAATTTATTTGTGATCCAAATTGGCATACATCAGATTCTTGCAATGTTTTTACATACTTTGAGGCATCAGCAAGTTTGAGGGTGAGCCTAAGAGTGAGATGGTACTCGAGGGGGCAGTACTGGAGGTGGAAGCTTTAGCTACAGTGTTACACTTATGTGAGTTCACTGCAGTTGACTTATTTGGGTTTGCTGTTGGGATCTTCATTTAGAGCTCATAGTGCATGAAATGGCATTGGGAAAAGGGAGAAGAGACTAGCAGGGTGGAAGAAACTATATCTCTCTAAAAAGGGGGGAGGGGCGGTCGAATTACTTTGATCAAGAGCTCTTTGTTGAACTTGCCAATTTACTTAGTGATAGCAGCAAACTTTGGCATTGGCAGTGAGAGTTAAAATTAGGGCTTTGATACCATATTGTCTTGGGAAGTGTGTTTTGGAATTTCAAAGTTAATTACCCTGACACACATAAATATTATTTATATATGATTGATTACATTGATATTACTATTTTGCCCCTAACTTAATAGAAACTCATAACATGTCTCTTTTCACGATGCCTATGAATGTTGTTAATCTTATGAAAAAATCACACCAGGATTTTTTGTGGGGGGGGGGGGGGAGGGAGGGGTGGAAAATACCCAAATTTGCCAAAAGCTTTGTAGCTTAACTAGTTGGAATCTCCTACGGTTTCCAATGGAAACATCTGGGGTTCAAATACTCCCTCCCCTGTTGTAACTATCAAAAGTATGTTCTCTGCTGTATAAAGTTGGGTTGGGGATTTAAAAATTGAGCTCATTTAAAAAGGCATTGTTAGGGAAGTGGGTATGGAGGTTCACTAAGGAGAATGAGTATTTATGGAAGCGACTGGTGTCAGTAAAATATGGCAAAGGGGATTGAACGTCTAATACATGGTGGGAGTTTGGAAGACCATAAAAGCTGGGTGGTATTCGTTATTTGTTAGATATCAAGTAGGAAATGGTAGCAGAGTTGAATTTTGGCATATCTTTGGTGCACTAATAGTACCCTGGAAGTTAAACAAAAATGAATTCTTTAGTGTGCATTCGTAATATGAGGCCTTAAGAGGGAATGGTACATTGGGTTTGCCTTGGAGGGCAATATGGAGGGTAAAGGCTACATTGAGAGTGGCATTTTGTGGGTGGACAGCTTCTCAGGTGAGGATTCTAACAATAGACAATCTTATAAAACGGAAGATGTTTGTTGTGAACCAATGTGTTATTTACAAATAGGATGGAGAGTCTGTGGATCAATTGCTTCTGTGTCGCCCAGTAATGAGGGAGTTAAAAGAATTTTAGTTTTGATGCATCTGGAGTCAAGTGGGTGATGCCTAAAGTTGTATGAGGAGTGTTTCGATACAGGCACTGAAGACCTATTTCTTTTAGAGATAGGGCAAGGAATATGGCTCCCTTGTGTTTTGATGTGGCACATTTGGAGGGAATGAACTAAGAGGACTTTTGAGGGGCTAGAATTGAATATTGAGTGGTTAAAAGACCAAATTGTTGCGTCCTTATTATATTGGGATGTCTTTAGATGGGCGGAGGCCTTTGAATTCATTTGATTGTATTGACTTATTGTACTATTGATGTGAAGGGTTTTCAATGAGTATAGAACTGGTGTACTCCATACTGCCCCCTAGTTATGTATCTGTAGTTCAATACAATTGGTTTTACTTATATGAAAAAAAGAGGCCTCCTTTCTTGTAATGCTGGTCTTTATCCTCACTCATTAATATTGGCTGGATATGATAATTAGACTTTGTATTTTGTCTTGTCCAGGGTCTGATAACAGAAGACCGTGAAAACATTGATCTAGATGCACTTCCGTTTGCAAGGAAGGTCAATGAAATTAATCGCCAGGAATTACGGGAAGGCGCAAGTCTTGTAGAAGTGGTTTGTGAAATTCTCACTTAGTTCTAATTAGTGAATTTATTTTATTTTATTTTATATATATACTTATCTCCGGTATTTGTATCCTGGTAGATTGTAATGCTATTATGTGCTCTATATACAAATTTGCTTTGTTCTTTTGGTATATATTTTGCTTGTGTTAGGCTATTGAAAATTGATTGATGTAACTGGATTTGAGACCTAGCCTTCCCCATATGTATATATATTTCTTTGCCAAGCACCAAGCTTTCTTGGTAATGAGGGATTCTGAAGCTATTCACTCAATGGGAAAGCAGCAATACAGAAGCTCTCTCTCTCTCACTCACTCTTGTGCTCACCTAATTTTCACCTCCTACAAAAATAAGAGGCATATGAGGGAATTAAATAACAATAAAGCTGAGGTTTGTAAAAGTTTAATCGGGAAAAAAATTGTGATTGGTAATTTAAGCTGATATTACTTATAATCAAGAACTGTTATTATTTTTCTGATAAACAAGTTTTGTTGTTGTTACTTGTGCATTTAGATTAGCTTCTTTTTGCAGCTTATGTGCAACTTTTGAAGCCTCAATTTTTTCTAGGTACAACTGTACTTTTGCCAAATAAGCAAATCAAAACCAACTCTCAAGTATGATACACATGCATAAATTAAAAGGGAAAGAATGTCGTTTTGAATTGGGAATATTGTCTAATTGCAGAACATTTAAACTGTCTGCCTTATCATTGTTTACCACGGTACTGATCCATCTTGCCTAATCTTTGCTAATCAGGTACAGAAAGTGAAGCCTGATGTGCTTCTTGGATTATCTGCAGTTGGGGGTTTGTTCTCAAAAGAGGTACCTAGAAAGGATTCATATTGTTCATTAATGAAAGTTTTGTCCTGTTTTTATTAGACTATTATATTAATGTATAAAACTCTTGGGTATATGTACCCTTTCTTGATCCTGCTTTAGAGATCATTATCCATTTTGGGAGTGGTTAGTAAATGTTATAGAGTTTGGCCTTTCTTGTCATTGTGACTGTGTGCTTATGTTTTTTAACTATGAACTTGCAAAATGATTTAGACTTAGTACATGCCAAGTCTGCTCCTCTATATGAATATTTCAAGTGTACAATATTCCTGTGTATTCGGGATAGACCATAAAGTTTCAAGCTTTAAGGAGTAGAGTTTAATTTTCGTTTGAGTTTAAGAAAACTGTCCAATTGTAAATATCATAAAAACAAAGTTATCATCATATTCCACTTATCGTAAAAATAAAGATATCATCATATTCTTAATTCTTGGGTTTACCTATTAAATAAAATAGTTTATTGATGAAAAAGAGGATAGGCAAAGTTTCAATTTTGGGGAAGATGTTTCATTTGTAAAGTCAATATTTACCTTTTTGCTTCTTTCCATCTTGAGGATTTAATTCTCAAGATTAAATTAAATGAACTACTATTTTTAAAGTTTTACCCCTAAAAAACTACTCTTTTCAACCATAAAAAATGTTATGGTGCATAGTCCTCAATGATATATTAAAAAGAAAGAAAATATAGCTATTCTATCAGTTTAAGAAGCCCCTCATATGCTATATAAATTTTTTTTTTTTCTTTTTTTTCTTTAAGTTCTAAATTAGGAAGCATCGATACAGGTACGTGATATGTATGTATATGTTACAATACTGACATAGTGATATGTGAATTCTTGAAATTTTTAGTTTTTAAATGGGAGGTAGAGTGGAGACATGGTTAGAATTTTGGACAAACTTCTTTGATACCTTGATAAACTAACACTTGTCCCAAAGGGAAATGGATAATTTGATCATTAAATTCTAAGAGATACTTATATAAATTAATATGTAAATAAATAATTTAACATCATGTTATGCTAATTTTTAGTTTAAAAGATTAAAAATAAATGATAAAGGGCATAGAATATGTCAAAAATAATAAAACTTTTAAAAAGCTATTAACTTTATATAGAGAAAGTGAGTGAGAGAGGGAGGATATTAAAAGCTAAAAATGTATCTCATGGTATTCATACCGGATGCGTGTTGGATACTGATATGGCTGTATGCCTGAAGCATTTGTGCTTCCTAGGTTCTAAAATGGAGTTGGATTGGATTCTTCTTAGTTTGATTTCCCACATTAGTTACTAGATTATTCTTGTTCCTGACTTTTAGTTGCCATTTGAGGTGGCTGGAGATCATTGATGATGTATACTGCAAGTCCTGGAAAAAATTTTAAAAGATACATCTATGCTTTTACTCTTAGGCTCTTAGCTTCTTTTGTGTTGCGTGAAAAAGAAGCTGTGTGATCTGTTTTTTTATGAGAAGGTTGTACAGAATTTATCTAGCCCAATTATTTTTATGGTGCAATTCATAAAATGAAACTTTGTGGGTAAAATATGACCATGCATGTTGCCCTCACAAAGCTTGGGCACATGATAGTGAAAGCAGTTATCTAGGAGGCAAATGCTAAGTTTGTGAAGATATTTTCATTTTATATTTTCAATGGTATCTTGTCAAGTGCGTCTGTTAATCCTATTATGTAAACGGTATTTTGTTAGCCAAGTACCTTAAAAACTTTTACTAACACTTTGTCCGGGTTGAGGGAAGATGGAGAAAAAGTAAAGATGGGGAGGGAAAAGGCAGGGAGGATAAGAAAAATCCTTTGTGTGGTTGGAGAGAAATGGAGTGAGGAAAAGGAAAATTGATGGATTGTTTTCAATTGGGCTCACATTTTTCTTTCTTCCCAAATTGGAAAGAAATGAGAGGAAAGGGAGAGTTTGTGCAGGAGGATCCACGTGAGGTTTCTTTTTCCCTTTCCTTTCTTCTTTGTGAACCAAACACTTAAAAGGAAAAGTACTCTCCTTTCCTTACCTCTATACTCTTCCCTCCTGCTCCATTTTGCCAAACATGGTTTAAGTTTCTGACAACTGACTTTTTCCTGCAAAATTTGATATGATGCATTCATTTCAGGTATTAGAGGCCCTTAAAGGTTCAACTTCAACAAGACCGGCCATATTTGCAATGTCAAATCCTACAAATAATGGTATAGATCTTTCATTTTCTTCCTTTTTTACCGTGGATAATTATTTTATGGTAATTCACCTTTGTTCACAACTTTGACCATTACTTATTTGACTTCTGTTTTTCCTCTTTTTTATTTTTGGGACAGCTGAATGCACTCCTGAGGAAGCATATTCCAGTTTGGGTGAAAATATAATATTTGCAAGTGGAAGCCCATTCAAAGACGTGGATCTTGGTATGTACTAAGGCCATTACATTGACTGTATTCTACTTTCATTTAATTAGTATAGTCTTATTTCAAGGTCTCTTCATGAGATTGTAATTGTTACTGAAAAATCAGATTACATGCGTAGTAATTGGAAGTGCAGAAATTGTTATTAGTTATGATATGTTTAATTTAGAACATGTTAGTAAAAATGCACCAGTTGTTACTCATGAAACTGTTAAATTCGCTTATTATTTCTTAGATGCATGAAGAGCGTCTGTGGCTTACGTGCTAATTTTGAATCTTTGATAGAGGACTTACAACATAAAGTTCTCTTCAAAATACTTTTATATGATGCAAGAGCCTTAACTACTTTTGACTTCCACAGGAAATGGTCGTATTGGCCACTGCAACCAGGGAAACAACATGTACCTCTTTCCAGGGTTAGTTTTATCAAGGGAGATCCGAGCTTGAGTTTCACTAAGTTAACTTTTCATATTAATAACTAGACTGTTTATGCAGCATTGGGCTTGGTACTCTTCTATCTGGCTCCAGGATTATTACTGATGGCATGTTACAGGCTGCAGCTGAGTGGTACTTTATCATATCTCCTTACTCACTGAATTGATATCTTTAGGATGAAAGTTCTAAGCAACTTGAGAATTATACGCCACCAAAACAATGTCTATACCCCTGCCTGCCATCCTCCCAAATATCCTTTAAGGAAAAAAAATAGTAATGTTATCATATTGCATTAATTTTGTTATTTTATATTATAAATCACTTGCAGGCTTGAATAAATGTAATAGTCTAATTCATGATTGGTAATCTATGCATCATAATTACCAGCTCTTGTAGCCAACTGGCACCTCTCCCCCTTAAACAAATGGAGGTCTTGGGTTTAACCTTTGCAAGAATTGGGATTTGGGAAGTGGGGAGAGGGTCTCCAACAAAACTAATTCAATCTTGTAGATTTTTTTTTTTTTTTTTTTTTTTTTTTTCCAGTGTCTAATAACCTGCCTTAGCCTCTGATATTGTTTATTCTCTAAATCAATTGCAATATACAGCCTTGCTGCATATATGACTGAAGAGGAGGTTCTCAAAGGGGTTATATTCCCGTCAATATCTAGGTTTGTAATTTAACCATTCCCTTTCATTTTCTGTTTATTTATTACTTATATGAGGCAGTTAGGCAGATTTTATTTCTAGTCTTGTGCATCTCTGATGACATAAACCATGTTTGCAGTATAAGAGATATTACAAAGGAAGTAGCTGCAGCCGTGGTGAAGGAAGCTATAGAAGAGGATGTAGCAGAAGGATACCGTGGCATGGATGCCCGAGAATTACGGAAACTTAGTCAGGTATATTTTCTGCTGATCATAAATCTTGCAACTATAATATGATCCGAACTTGTTGGATGATACCAACTCGAATCTTGCTTGTAACTTATTGAAGTCCTGGTTCGCCTTGCATGAATGCCCATAGATACAGAGGAGCAAGTTTAGCATTTTCAACCAATGAAAAAAAGAAAAGAAAAAGGGATGTATAGCATTTTTAGCTTTCTATGTAAGATATCAAGTTAGCATTAACATAAAGAATTTAGTTCAACATATCGTCTGCAACATCTGGTGAATTAAGTTTTTATCATTTGATGGGATTACTTTTTGCTTAGCCTCCAGCCATATTCCAATGTGTTTAATTAAGTTTTGGTATTTGACATTAGAATTTTGGAAGTCTAATTTTCAAAAGAGATATCCCACAAAGATTTGTTTCGCTCTAAGATACTATCCAAACACACACATTAGATTTTGGCAATTTCCACAACAATAAACGAAATTAAAAATGCAAAACAACAGCAGAGAACACCTATCTGGAAAGTGAAAATGCTGGAAGTCTTTGTGGGCTTTTAGAGAACAAGAACAAGAGATTATTCCATCATGAATATTGATGAGACCAAAGCAAATGGCCTTAGCATAACAAGTCACTCATGGGCCACACATTCCTTGGTGCTGAGGACATGCTCAAAGGGCGGGGATTACTCAAATTTCTTATATTCTGTCTTGTACTCTAAAATAGGTGGTTTAATATTTGGCTTATTGACTAATCTTGTATGTAAGGAGTGGGTGTATACACGGTAAGCTGTCATGATAGGCCCCTCTTGGCCATCAATAGGCACTTCTGGGTGTCTAGCCGCAGTTCATAAAAGGTTGATGTCAGGATAAATATTTGGTAGTGTAGTAGTCTTGGACCTCCAATATATGGTTTTTAAAAATAGCTACAGTTCATAAACTTAGAACATCTTTGAATTTAGGGCCTGTTTATAGTTTCAGAACTTTAAATTTTATGATAATATAACTGCATGTCTGTTTTGCAGGAAGAGATTGAAGAATTTGTGAAGAAGAACATGTGGAATCCAGATTACCCAACATTGGTTTACCGGAACGACTAACCTCCTACCAAAGCCCCCCATACCCCATACCCTCACAAGAACTGAATAACAGCATTGATGTATGTAATAGTATTTTTTTTTTCTTAATTTATATGTAAATGGCAAAATGCTCCTTAATTATGTTTGGGATGCATGCATGCAGTTCTTTAATTGTGTATTATTGAAGTAAATAAACCAAATTTTCTGAAATACTTAACAAAGAAATCTTTATTTCCAAAACACTATGTTTGCGATGGTGTGTTAGCTGGGAGCCTGGGTCGCGCGATGTACATAGAAGAACTGCATAGGATGATAACTGTTTAAACTGGAAGGCAAACTGTAAACAAATCCCTTCAAACAAGAAAAAGTGCAGGCTGAGCTCGTTGTCTACTTGGTTGCCACTTGCCAGTTACAAGCAGGTTTGTAAGTGTCAGTCATCTTGTAAGAGATTCTGTCTAAGAAGATTTGACGGAACAAAGAGGGTTACCTTAATCTTATTTTGTATGTTCACTGTTTTGTTTCGAGATGTTCTAAAATATTGTTCACTAAGTTAATAGATCAATTTCATAATTTCCTTTCATTTTCTTTATCTGAAAGTCAATATTTCCTTTCTATCCATTTGCTTTATTTAAATTTAAAATAACGAAGAATTAGTTATGGAAATTGATAAACTTTTTTATAAGACAATACATTAAATGATTTTCTCTTAAAAGTTGGATTTTTTCAGAGGTGAACAAAGTAAAATAAGACCGGGAGAGTTTTTATTTTCTTGGTGAAGGGATTAGATTAATGGGTTAGAATATATATATTTTTTTTTTTTTAAGTTAAAAAAAAAACACGATTAATCTTATCATTTCAACCAAGAAATAAAAAAGACATTATAATTTGATGACAAAAAGTTATTTCAACCAAGAAATAAAGAGACATTATAATTTGATGACAAAAAATTATTATAATTTTAAGAGAGAAGAAAAAGTTTTCAGAAGATTGTAGGTTGTCTCAAATGATAATAATTTTTTGTCCTCAAATTTTAATGTCTTTTTTTAGGGCAAAATGAAGGAAAGGATGTCATCAAACTTTATAGGGATGAGGAAGAAAGCAGTGGAATATTTCCTTCATTTTGTTTGGATGATTATTAGGAAAGGAAAAAGGTTGAAACTAGGGGAACTTTCCTTTCCCTTGTTTGCCAAAAGCCAATGGTGGATATTTCTGTCTTGAGCTGGGTGTTTTATTCAATACTTCAAAGCTAAACATACGTGTGTTATATAAGGTTCCAGTTGTTTTGGTATGATATCTTTTTTTGTCGGGAAATGTTTTTAGCTGAATACTTTATTACTCAAGTTACATGTCTTTAGCTCAAGTTAAAGATTTTTAGGGAAAACTAATTGTTTTATAGGGTTTGGTTATGTTTCAGAAAATGTCCTAAAAAACATTTTTCATCGTTTCGTTTGTATGAAAAATTACAAATTTATATATATATATATAAATATATATATATATATATATACACACACACTATATTTTTATACAAATATTAGATAACAATTTTAATTCACCATTTTGAAATACGGATACAAAACCACTAAAATTAACCTAAAAAATAAGAACAATCATAATAAAATGGTCATTGAGGCCCATCTTATTTCATTTTTTATCCCATTGTTTTTTTCGCAACTCGTTTTTCAGCTAAATGAGATTTGTGCAAATATGACGATTTCAGCGAAGGGGTGAGGAAACAACTAACAAGTAAGCTGAAATATGAAGATATGATCCATAACAAATTAAGCATAATTGCAAACTTTGCACATTAGTACACATTAAGAAGGGTAAATATGTTGGTTGGTACATATTTCATAGGTTGAGAGCTTGTTTGAAAGCTTGTTTCATAAATTCATAGGGTGCTTTGGTTATCATATTTTGGTCATAAATTCATTCAAGGGGCTATATTTTGGGTGTGTGAACTATAAAAATACTCCCACGATTTGAGGGTATTTTTATTGTGTCTATAAAGCAATGGACATCATTTATGTTTGTTCTTTGATTTTATCTATTATAATGTATATTTCAAAAGTTTTACATTTCTCTTATTTATTTGCATTTTATTTTACCTTGTACTTTACCATCGTCTTAGAAATTTCTTCCTACCAAAAAGAATCTCTAACCAAAACCTAAACAGAACATCCATGAAGAGACGTAAGCCCTTTTTACATAATTCCAAAGAAAAAGGCAAGATAGATGGGACGTAAGCCCTTTTTACATAATTTGAAAGATGCACTTGTATTTGTAATCTACTTGCTACTTTTTTTTTCAATTTTTTTTTTTTTTTTGGTCAACCATGGAAATTGCATTAAACTAAGAATTAATCAGTCTGTTACATAGCAAGTTAGCTCTATCGGAAGCTATAATGCTTTCCACCACAGGTGGTGGATTCAAAAATACAACAAAAGAGGATAAACTACTTGCACCCAATTTAGCCAACGCATCAGCACATTGATTGGTCTCCCGATAGACATGAGTTATATGTTTATTGGATATCTCTCTTACTAGGTTCCTGCAATCAGTCAACAATGGTTCCATTAACAGGTTGGTAGTAGTATTGTTCATAAGCAAGAGAATGCTTAAGGCAATCTACTTGCTTCTTTACGAACATCATTGACATACACTAATATTGGCTGAAGGTTTTGGGGTTTGAGTAAGATTGAGGTATGTGGAATTGATGTCCCTAACAACTCAGTAAATATGCCATGATATTCTTTTGACATTTTGATGTGATTATGCAATTTGATTTTTTTATTCTTAATTGCATTGTGAGTTTTTTTGTGTGGTATAATCCACAAATTTGTGATGGGAAAGGAAAGTAATACCCAGGTTTATAGTTATATGACAGGTTGATAATTTAAATGGTAAGAATCGGTAATTGAAACAACGTAACTATTGCGAACTGAGAAATAAAAGATAGTGTAGTCCAATTCGAGATGATTAATCTCCTGAATTTGAGAAAGGAAATAGACATTTTTAGTTAATTTTCTGCTTAATTCTCATTAATGTATTCAACGTACATAAATAGCTAAGGATGAGATAACCTTATCAACAAATCCTTAAAAAAAAGGAACTAATCCTATCCTAAAACATAAGAATTTATTTGAATACAAATAAATAACAATACTAATCTATCTAAGAATCCTTATTCTATCACTTATCTAAATTCAAATAATTTATTTAGTACCAGATCATAACAGTAACACTATTTATAAAAAACAAGATAGCAATTCTAGAAGAGGAGGCATAAGATTATATCATAAAATTTATAATACTTATTATATTAAGTCGGTGCAAGCATGACGTATTAAATCTAACTTTTATTATAAAAACAAATAATTATGATATATAGCTTAAATAATAAAAGTAAATAATGATTTTTAAAAAAAACTTTCGAAATATTTGTTTCTAGTATAATTTTGATTAGAGTAATGTTTTTGAACTTTTAATTAACTCCTAATAGAATTTAGGAATTAAATTTGAAACCAGTTAAAACTATAAGGAAACTATATAATTTATATAAATATTTAAAAAATAATATCTAGTGTAAGGAGAGTGTAGCTAAAGAGAGTGTAATAACTTGCCACATAGAGAGGATAATCACTTAATAACCATGACTTCTATGGTGCAATATTTATTATTTAGTATAATATGTGATATAAATTGATTTATGGTCTTATATTTCAGTGTGTGTGTTTTTTTTAATGGTCTTATCTCGTTCTTATTAATTTGTTGTGTTCTTTGAGTTTGTGAATCGTATCAATTTTTTTTTTTATAATTTGATTTCTCTCTTTCTCTATTACTTTTCTTCAAGTCCAATGAAATCGATTGATAAATTTGGTTATGACTAACCTATTAGTCAACAAAAAGTCAAAGATCCATCTACCCGAATTGATCAAGTCAAGTAACGAGTTGACCTCAAATCTTTTTTTTTTTTGAGATACAATTGACCTCAAATCTGATTTGAATCATTTCGTGATACAATTAACCCAATAAATGAATTGTGGAAGAAGCGCTTGATAACATAGGATTTGAAATTTATAGCATTTTGTTGATTTAAGTCTTAATTAATATTGATTCTCAAAAAAAAAAAAAAATTTCTTAATTAATATTCATCTTTCCCAAAAAAAAAAGTCTTAATTGATATTTTCCAAATTTTCCAATGAAGATTTCTATGCTTTAAATCTTCTCTCCCTCAATTACTAAATTTAGTAGAAAAAAATTAATGTAAATGAAAAACGTTGTTTTTTTTTAATTTTTTTTTATTATAGAAGAAATGTAAATGAATAACCTTAACTCATAAGAAAAAGACAAAAAAATCAAAACAAATATGCGCTTAAAACACGGCCCTTTGTTGTTGAATGTTTACCAAGAATTGCCATGTCTTCGGTCCTTCAGACCAACCTTCCCATAGAGGCTATTCTCTCTCTCTCATCATATACGGCAACAATTCCAATTCCACCGATCCAATTTTGGACTCTTTTTAATTTTATTACCTTTTGGAGTTTGGACCTCAGCCGCCAAACCCCCATAACGTCTCGAATCCAACTCATCCACCCAGTGGTCCCCACATCCCCCAAACAACAACAAAAACCATTCAAATTTCAAATTTTCAAAACGCGTCCATTCAATTCAATTACATTTTAAAATTAAAATCAAAATCCAAAAAGAGTAAGCAACAGTGCCACAAATTTTTTCATAATTTTGTCGTAACTTTGCTACGTCACAATTCTTGAGTTGTGAAAATGAAATAGTGATCAATGTAAGTTTATGATTTCACCACTTATAAATCGTTACGTAACAAAATTGTGAAAAAGAATTTGCGACATCAAACTTACTCAAATAGAAAATTGAATAATTTTCGCAACCTCACAATTTGTACACACTATACACTGGACCCCACCAATCCCAACGGTGCACTGCACACTGCCTGCACTATATCTTTCCTCTCCCCTGTTCAAAACTTTTGACTCTTGTTCTAAAACTTTTAAAACCATCTAGAAACCGTTCGGCAAATTCAAAAAAATATCTCTCTTTTCTATTTTTAATTTTTTTTTTATTCCTTTTAAACTTTCTGTTAGCGTTAGCTTCTATTCCAAGTCAAAATATTATCATATATTTTTCTTTTGTTGCCTGCTGCTTCTTGCTTTGCTTCTTCTTCTTCTTCTTCTTCTTCTTGTCTTTCTTACTTTGAACCAGTACGAGTCTAGGGTTTCGATATTTTCGGAGAGACTGTGAGAAATTTACGAGCTTTATCTTCAACGAAAAGAGTTGAAAGGATATGGCGACGATGGAGAGTTTGATCGGATTGGTGAACCGGATTCAGAGAGCGTGTACTGTGCTCGGTGACTATGGCGGCGGAGACAACCCTTTCTCTTCTCTCTGGGAAGCTCTTCCCACCGTCGCCGTCGTCGGTGGCCAGGTCCCCCCCTCCTCTTTTCTCACCTTTTCTGTAACTTTTTAGAGAGAGAGAGAGTTTTGACGCAGAGAAAGTTTAGGAGTCAGGAGTGATTTTTCTAGAGAGAGAATATGAGTTTTGCTAGAGAGAGAATATGAGTTCATTAGAAAAAAAAAAGTGAAAATTTTCATTTCCGAGAGAGAGAGAGATTTCAAGTTTATTAGTAAGGAAAAGTTGAAATTTTGAGCTGAATTTTTGGTCTGATTGGTTGTTTTTTTTTTTTTGGTTTGAAATGAGTGCAGAGTTCTGGAAAATCATCGGTGTTGGAGAGTATTGTAGGGCGTGACTTTCTTCCTAGAGGATCAGGTTAGTGCCTTTTGTTTCGAAAAAATTAAGCTTTATTCGTTGATTTTCTTTTTTTGTTATTTTGCTAATTGTGATGAGTTTGTGGTATTTGGACTTGCTTTGATCGTTGCAGGGATCGTGACGAGGCGGCCTTTGGTGTTGCAGCTTCACAAGACGGATGATGGAACGCAGGAGTATGCCGAGTTCCTTCACATCCCGAGGAGGAAGTTCTCTGATTTTGGTGCGTGATATTTTTTCCTCTTTTAGTGAATTACTTGTTTTGTTATGTGTGTGTATATTAAGTTTTGTGAAATAAGTCGTAGTTGCTCGAAATAAGCTACAAATGGTGTTCTGTTTTTAACTCTTAGCTTTGTGGAGGCAGTGTTACATTAATGAAATAACAATCGGTTTCAGTTTTCGTGGGCCATAACTATGTTCAATATTATGTGTGTGATAATGTAAGAATATGGATGAGACATAGTAGGTAGTCAGTATTTCTGTATTAGTGCCTTTATGAAGAATAAGCATTCGGTCTTCATTAGTAAATTTGG
This sequence comes from Notholithocarpus densiflorus, assembly GCA_030021035.2. NCBI lineage: Eukaryota > Viridiplantae > Streptophyta > Magnoliopsida > Fagales > Fagaceae > Notholithocarpus > Notholithocarpus densiflorus. Next base: position 161,577 of record JARYZH020000372.1, read on the forward strand.
AAATTTTGATGATAGCTAGCTGTTATCAATGAAGTTTTATGAGATTCAACTAATTATTTTTGCCTATAATAACTAATACATCTCTAGCTGCTATTTGAAGCTTTTAAAGCATTATTGTCATGTCCTGTTTATGGGTATGTAGGGTTACCCTGCCTACTATCAACCGGGTTAAAAGCCTCTATTTGAAGCTCTACCATTTATTAGAGAATTAGATAGAATGAGCACTTTTTTTTTTTTCAATGGGTTTACACTGACCTGTTTGTTGTGAAAGGAATTGTAGTCTGGGCTAGGCTTTCTTGCTCTAGAAATTATGGTCCAGCTGTTATGCTTGCCTTTGTTAATATGCGGGCACTTTATGCTGAAGCTCTCAAGTGCCCAAATCAAGGAAAGTGATTTTCTTTAAAAAGAAAGAGAGAAAATAGTGGTCCAACGCAGGTTGCCAAGGGTATTTTTATAGAGGAAATCTATCTTTTGAGTAAGGTTTTGTGGGATTCAGCTCCAATTTTTTGGGTAATATGTTTAATGAAACTGGTTTGGTATTTTACTTATAGATAATCAATGGTTATGTGGTAGACTAGGTACTCTGTTTTAAGATTTTAGAAAGATGCTGTCGGTCCCAATTTGGTTACATTTCATAAGCCATGTTTGGAGGCAAAGGGTAATCTAGTCTATTCTAGCAGTTATAATTTATATCTGGTTGTGTCTTATATTCGTTGAGATTGAAAAGACCTTAGAAAATGGGATGGATAAGTAATTCATCAAAAAAGGAAGAAAAGAAAAGAAAAGGATGGAGAAGTTATCACAATGTTGGGCTTCCATCATAGCTTCCTTAAGGACCTTAACCCTTTTCTTTTTTGATATATTTGGTCCCATAATTTGTGACCAGACTAGATAACCTTTTCTGTTTGTAGTTTTTCAGGCTTTGTTTAATGCTTAATTTAATATTTTAAAACATGCCAATATGCACTAGCTTAAATGGAATTTCATGAGGTCATGGGTTTAAAACCCATTAGGTGCTTGTAAATTACCAATAAAAAAACTTAAATAGTTTAAAGCACATTATTTTGTAAGGATTTCTGGAATTATTTTCAACTTGATTGCCTATTCAAATTTACTTTTGCCTTCTGTGGGGAGTGGCATGAGTTTAGAATTCTCCTCCTTGACTTGTATCAACATTCTTCAATGTATAAAGATTTCTTTGACATTGTTTATTGCCTTCTGTGTCTAAGAGAAAAATGATGTTGGAACTGATATTTTGCATTCTGAGTTTTTCGTACAGCCCTGGTTCGCAAGGAGATTCAGGATGAGACTGATAGAATGACTGGGAAGACAAAAATGATTTCTCCTGTTCCTATCCATCTCAGTATCTACTCTCCAAATGGTGCGTAAGCTTTTTTACTATTGTGTCAAATCTCTTTAGACTCTTGTTATTTTGGGATTTTTTTTTTAAAGTCCTTGGAGTTTTTGTTGCAGTTATTGCTCCATTCAGCATGCATATATGATTTTCATTTGTCATTTTTGGCAAGTTATGCTATGTTGTATTAATCTCCAGTGCTAGACATACTTTCCGCAGAATATGTTTAGCTTCATCTGGAAAAGCCATACTTTTTGCAATATAATCTTAATTTGTTTGAATGCATGACATTTTATGATGCTTGTGTAATTCCATTTCTTTGCAATTTTAAGCACAGAAATTTTTTTTTCTTCAATATTAGTTAATTGCGTTGACATAATTCTAAACTGAAAAGTGATAGTTTGACTGAAAAAATTAAATGTTAACTTCTCCCTCTAACAATCCAAAAAGCTGATGCAAAAATGCACTAATGTGTATAAATTTGATCTTTTGCATGAAAAACAACTAGTCTCTGCAATAGTTGCTTGAGAAGAAAAAATTGAATGCATGTATTTGTCACTTGAGTAAGGCTGTTTAGCAGTAGTTTGAATTGTGAAATCTCACTATTTAACTTCTCTTTGCAGATTAAATATCCTTTTAAAAAAATCATTTAATGGTTTCTTTGTTACAGGCTCCCATGTGCATGGTGCATTTATTAAAGGAAAGGAAGAAAAAAAAATAATATAAGAAGGGAAAGAAAGATAGACAACAAATTGGTTTCTGTGGGTGTTGAGGAATGTGTGATTTCTAAAGTTTTGCATTGGTGCAATCTTGAGGATTGTGTGTGATGTTTAAAGAATAACTATTGGCTATAATAAATGGGACGTTATTTTCATTTATTTGATGTGTTCCTTGCTTGCACTTAAATTTCATTTGCTCTTGATGTCTCATACTGGGTAATGTTGCATGGCATGAAGTTTGAATAAATAGTTGATATCATTCTATTCCCCATGTTGTAATATATATTTTTAACACTTATTCTTGTTTTCCTTCATTTGGCAGTTGTCAACTTAACCCTGGTTGATCTACCGGGTTTAACAAAAGTTGCTGTTGGTATGTTCTGTATCTGATAAAACTTCTGGATTATATGTTGATTATTTTCCATTCATTAACTAAGATATTTGTTCCTTTTTTTCCTCTTTCCAGAGGGACAACCTGAAAGTATTGTTGAAGATATTGAAAATATGGTCCGAACTTATGTTGAGAAGGTAATGGGACTTTTTCTCCTCAAAAAGGGTACATCAATGTGTAATGTGTGGTAGACCCTTTCATTTTGGTGATCTATGGTTTTTCACTGCAACAGTTTACTCTTTTAATTCTTTTAAGAACCTTGCTGCTTAGGTGGTAACATTTCCCCCATTTTCCCTCCAATTTAGCAAAGTCAATTTTATTAGATATGAGAACATGGTGCTTCATATATCGTGGTCTAATTTTTCCATAACATCATGAACAGTGGAACTTTATGGGAATCAGTGATAGTAATTATTGAGATATTAATGAATCCCATAGGACACTTAGCATATTTTGCTGATTTCTTAGGCACATCTTAAGGGACACTTAGAGTGCCATATGGATAGGCTCATTTGAAAACATGATTGTTATAGGCAAAATACAGATTACACACTTTAAATTTGACTTGTTTTGAATTCAATCCTCTATGTTTCATTGTTTTTCTCCATTCCTACCCTTTAACTTTAATCTGTTTTCAGTCAATGAGCTGTAGCTCAACTAGCACCTCCTCCCCTTTATAAGTGCTAGTCCTTTTGTCTAGTTCCAATCACTTGTTGGTTTTAGTATTTTTTCCAAAATGATGTTGTTTTGGTAGACTTAATGGTGAAGATTCGCAAGAAGTTGATGGAAGGACTATGTTGGAAATAAATGGAAGTTAAAGGACTGAAATGAAAAAAAAAAAAAAAAAAAAAAAATGAAACTTAAAGGACTATATTGAAACTAGGTCAATGGGTGTAATTTGTAATCTAGCATTAATTATATTTATGATTATCACATGTTCTGGATCGTTGTTACGTAGGATTTGATTTATCAGAATGAGCAGTTCTTGATCTGTCAACATTATTTGTATATCATGAAGCTATCACACCCTAGATTTGTGATCTTATACTACAAGCTGTTTACATTTTTATGCTTAAAAGAACTGTATAGATACGGGTGAGGGGATAATAATGAATAAAAAATTCTTGGATTGTCTTGCCTATAATTGTTGCATGATGTACAATAAAACTAATTATTTCTTTTTTGGATCCTTGTTCTGCAATTTGTTTTGTTTTGTTTTGATTTTGCTTCGCTTGGTGGACTGGTATTGTGCTTAAAAAAATCAACTAAAGTTTTTATGGGTCACTTAATAATCTGTAGATTTTTAAATAATTTTCCCTCTTCTCTTTCGCTCTCCCCCTCTAGGAAAGCCTTTCTGTCCTCAATTAGAGTCCAATGCCTTCTATTTTTGTCTCAAGTTAATTTTCTGTCCTCTGCTTTTTGCAGCCTAATTGTATCATACTCGCAATATCTCCGGCCAATCAAGATATTGCGACATCAGATGCTATCAAACTTGCTAGGGAAGTGGATCCCTCTGGTATGTTTATGCACTTTTTGCAGAACTCTTGACTTGTCGCTTTGTTTAGCCTTCCCTTATGAATCCTGTTTGTAAATTGCACAGGTGAAAGGACATTTGGTGTGTTGACGAAGTTGGATTTGATGGACAAAGGAACTAATGCATTGGATGTAAGAGCTCTCTCTATCTCTCACACAGTCTCTCTGTGTCTCTGTTAGTGTGAATACCCCCACCTTTATAAATGGATTTTGTTGATCATGTTAGCTTATCTTTTAATTATTAGCTAATTTATCTGCATTTAAGTCTCCAAGTGATTGGGATTAACATTTCATTGGGTTGAATTGTATTCAGAGTAGAACAGTGTTTTCGTGTATACTTTTTTCCCCTTTTATTGAAATGTTCCTTAAAACTTTGCTATAACAGTTTATTTTTGCTGGATGTCCTGTGCATTTTCTTGATTCAAAATTTCTTTGAAAAATATAGATGTCTTAAAATGTTTATTTTCTTTTCGTCTTACATAGTTTATATGCTCTCAGGTTATTGAAGGAAGATCGTATCGCTTGCAACAACCCTGGGTTGGAATTGTTAACCGTTCCCAGGCTGACATCAATAAAAATGTTGACATGATAGTTGCAAGGCGCAAGGAGCGGGAGTACTTTGCAACCAGTCCTGAATATGGGCACTTAGCCAGTAAAATGGGTTCAGAGTATCTTGCAAAACTTCTCTCAAAGGTTTTTTCTTGTGCATCTCTCTTGCAAATTAAGATGATGTTTGTATAGGATATCAAACTGATGTTGTGATCTTGATTATAGCACTTGGAGTCTGTAATTAGGGCTCGGATTCCAAGTATAACATCTTTGATTAACAAAAGCATCGAGGAACTTGAGTCGGAGATGGATTATCTTGGTAGACCTATTGCCGTTGATGCTGGGGTGAGTGGCTTGAAGCTGTTGTAATTTTTTTTGTAAAGAAGATGCTATTTGTGCTTCCCTTAACTGAGGTATGATGTTGTAGGCTCAATTGTACACTATCTTGGAACTTTGCCGTGCATTCGACCGGATTTTCAAGGAGCATTTGGAGGGAGGGTAAAACATCTCAACTTCTCTTCCAATTTCCAGCTTCAGCTAGATCTGCCACTGTTTTAATTGTGATTGCAATGCTTATAATAATACTGCGTGTCTTTGGATTTTTTTTATTTCCTTTTAAAATTAGGCGGCCTGGAGGTGATCGAATTTATGGAGTCTTTGACAACCAGCTTCCCGCTGCTTTAAGGAAGCTTCCATTTGATAGGCATCTTTCTCTGCAGAATGTAAAGAAAGTGGTTTCAGAAGCAGATGGTTATCAGCCACACTTGATTGCCCCTGAGCAAGGTTACCGGCGCCTAATTGAGGGATCACTTAACTATTTTAGAGGTCCCGCTGAAGCTTCTGTGGATGCTGTAAGTTGTCATGTTTTTTGTACTTTCTGTTTGTCAAGTTTCTTCTGGAGTGCATTTCCAAGATTGCAGTAAGTTGTCAGAATCTAATTGGTAAAGGTTTCACCTTTGACTGATCTAGCTCTTGTATTGTAGGTTCACTTTGTTTTGAAAGAACTGGTGAGGAAATCAATAGCAGAAACTCAGGTGAATTTTCAGTGAAAATTAGTGATTAGTATTTCCTTTAATTAAGTACTGATGTTCTTTCAATGAGAAATAGGATTTATATTGATGTTTGTGACCATATAGGAGTTGAAGCGCTTTCCAACTCTGCAAGCTGAAATAGCTGCTGCTGGTGGTGAGGCCCTTGAAAGGTTCCGTGAAGAAAGTAAGAAGACAGTTGTTCGATTGGTGGACATGGAATCTTCATATTTGACTGTGGATTTCTTTAGAAGACTTCCCCAAGAGGTGGAGAAAGCAGGAAACCCTGCTGGGCCAGCCGGCACACCTATAGACCGGTACACAGAGGGGCACTTTAGGAGGATAGGCTCAAATGTGTCCTCTTATGTGGGCATGGTGTCCGAGACACTTAAGAACACAATTCCCAAGGCTGTGGTTTATTGTCAAGTCAAGGAGGCCAAGCAATCATTGCTAAATCACTTCTACATACAAATTGGGAAGAGAGAGGTACCTTCTCTTTCTAATCCTTTATATTAACACCCTGTTAGATGTATTGATTAAACTTGATGATACAAATAACATGCCTTTATTTCAGGCTAAGCAGCTTGCACAATTGTTGGATGAAGACCCTGCATTGATGGAGAGGAGGCAACAGTGTGCAAAAAGGCTTGAATTATACAAGTCAGCCAGGGACGAGATCGATTCTGTATCATGGGCCCGTTGAGGTTGATTGATGCTTGGAGTTGCATTGTATTATATAGTAATTGATATAGAGATCAGATTCTTGCTGAATTGTCCTAGATTCTTGGATAGCTCAAATTATTTCTCTCAATCTTTATTCTTTTAATTTGTTCTGCAATTTTTTATAGTACTGAGTACTGTTGTATTGCAAACTCGATCCTCCTTTTGTTTTAGCCTAATATATTTATGTTTTGTAAATCTGTAGAACTTGCTTCCCCATGATACATTCATATATCAGACTGAAATAGTTCAGCTTCTCTTCCACTTCCTCTTTTCTTTTTCTTTTTTTCCCTTAATTTCCTTTTCATCGTTTAATTTTAGCCAAATGGATGGACGAACCAACTTTGCTTTCTATGCCATTATGATTAGTCTTGGAGATTTATTGGTATTTCCTACATACCAATCACAAAGCAAAACAAATCATATATCTTCTATATCTTTCCTCATTATTCTAATTTATTTTTCATTTGACATATTTGGAAATGAATTCTAGTCCGAGTATGAGGATTATTTCTCTCCCTCGTGCCAATCAGACCCAGCTGAATCAACCTTAAACATTGCGAGCTTTGCTCTGGTTATTCAATAAACATGGCTACTGACACCTCAACATGGTTTTAAAAACTTGTACGGACAAAGAATCGGAAAAGAGACTGATTACTAGTTTTTTAGTTCGACTGAGATTGGATCGGTAGTCGAATTGATGGTGTCATAATTAATATAATTAAAATATTTAAATAATTTTATGTGAGTTTTGATTTTTCATAACTTATATTATGAAAATATATAAAATATAAAGATATTTTTTTAGCATATTTTTTTTTTTTTTTTTTTTCTAGTTAGTAATTATTTGACAAAGTATAATCTGCTAAGTTTGTAATTTTATTTTTATAAATAGTAGTTTAATAGTTTAATTTTAACAATTTATTTATTAAAAAATAAAAATAAAACCCAAATGTAATGATGACAAGACAAGTCATTGACTTACCAACCCAACTTCCCCACTTCCTAGCCACACATTTACATTGGTTTACTTTTTTTTCTTTTTCTTTTTTTGACCTTTAAAATCTAGCACCACACGTTACCACTTACTACCATTATATCAGTTAGTATTTTTATGTTTTAAGTCTTATCATATTCAAAGTTTCAACATTTCAAAGTTCAAACTCTTTTCATTTTTCAGCTCTCTCTCTCTCTCTCTCTCTCTCAAGACAAGTTCTTCTTTAACATCTAATTTTGGTCAAACGCTCAAATCATATATTTCTCATACATTTCATCCAACATAAGTATCTCTTTCATTTTATTTTCACCAACAAATCTAAGATTTTCCCCAATATCATTTTAGTGCAAATTTATAATAATGAAGAAGAAATTGTCTTGAGAAAGATTAAAGACTTGAGAGAGTGAGTCTGTGAGAGAATCACTGTGTCCTGTGCCATGAGGAGGAAAGAAAACTAAAAAATGAACAATGAAAAGAGTCAGAGCTTTGAAAGGTTGAAACTTTAAATATGATAAGACTTAAAACTTAAAAGTACTGACTGATATAATGGTAATAAGTGGTAACATGTGGTGCTAGATTTTGGGAGTAAAAAAAAGAGAAGTAAACCGATGTAAACATGTGTGACTGGAAAATTGGGAAGTTGGGTTGGTAAGTTAATGACTTGTCTTGTCATCATGGCATTTAGGTTTTAGTTTTTTTTTAATAAATAAATAGTTAAAGTTAAACTATTGTTTATAAAAATAAAATTATAAACTTAGCAAATTATACTTTGTCAAATAATTACTAACTAGAAAAAAAGGATATGCTAAGAAAATATCTTTATATTTTATATATTTTCATAATATAAGTTATGAAAAATCAAAATTCACATAAAAATTATTTAAATATTTTAATTATATTAATTATGACATCATCTGTTTGACCAAAGATCTGACCTCGGTCGGACTAAAAAGCTGGTAATCAGTCTCTTTTTCGGTTCTTTGTCTATACCGGTTTTTAAAACCATGTGACTCATAGTTTGGATGGAGGGAACTTGCCATCGCACCAAGGAAGAATCTCTTTGCACAGAGGATAATAAAAATTACAATGGATTAATTTCATTGGGATGTCTAAATGCCTCAATGAGTGAATAGAAACAGAACTTACTCCAAATCTGCCAACAATGGCACTTGTTTCAAAATATACAAGTTTTTCTCCCGGATTACTTAGATGCATGCATTTTCAAGTTGTTACTGTTGTTATTTCTTCTTTGTTCTCCAACTCTTCCAATGCTGTCCACAACTTTGGATCATTGAAATCGTTAATAACAAAGGAGGCTCCAGCATCTGCCAATGATTTTTCAGGGTTCCTTAAACCCATGCCCACTACAGGCATCCCAGCTGCTACCCCGGCTTTCACTCCAGAAACAGAGTCCTTCCAAAACAAAAACAAAACCCAAAACACAAAAAAATAAGTCTCATCTATCAAGGTCTACATAGGTAATGCAGGAGTTCATGCAAAGCGCACAATTCCGGGAGCCAAACCTCAAACACGAAAGTGTGCTTAGGAGACACTTCAAGCACTTGGAGAGCCCGCAAGTAGGGGTCAGGAAATGGTTTTTGCCGTTCACAGTCATTTGCAAGGACAACAACTTCAAAGAAATCCGAGAGCCCCAAGGCTGAGATTAAGAGCTCTGCATTTGATCTTTCTGCATTTGTCACTGCAGCGCGTTTAAGCCCGCGTTCTTCTATCCATTTACACAACTTGTTCAGGCCCTTAACAGGTTCTAGCTGCTCAGATGCCAACCTATATGTTTTCTCTAAATTAATCATGTTCAAGATGGTTTCACCGTTTCATTATAAATCTGAGATGGGCAGAGATTGTCCTTATAAAAAACATTTTACTTTACACATTGTAAAAATGTTACTGTATAATTCTATTTGAGTAACAAATGGAAAGTAGAAATTCCAAACTAGATCAATAAACAAAAGATTTTATAAACACAACCCATCAAAGAGCTCATGCACTTTTCAATTATCATCTAAACTTTGGACCATGTCCTACTGATTAAGGAAGGAGGTAAAATATAAGGTTTTGGACAAGTACAACTTAATTTATAATGATGAGCAAGATATAGAATTTACAAAACGCAAAACCCAAATACAGGTTACAACCCAGCTCAAGGGCTGTAATCACACAGCACAGGCGAACAAACACAAAGATCTGACCTTAGCATAGAACACAACACTACTTCAGAACACTAAAGGAAATCAAATCAGGCTTAACAATTTCTAGACATCTTACTAACAACAGATACAGGAATGCCCCAATTGTAACATAACACTCTATTCAATACTGGACCCCTTCCTCTCATGACAGCAGTACAACTCAAATAATCATTCCAACAAACTATTATAGCTGTCAACTTGGGAGGATGTGCAAAAGAATTTTCAGCAATTGAATTCTATCCAGCTTTTTTTGGCTATCTATTCACTCTTTTCTCTATGCAAAGATTCCCCTCCAACCTATAAGGAGTATTGAGACTCATCTAGTATATGGTTTTATTAAGTTACCTCCGAAACAAGGCTTCCTTATCATCCATAAATTTTCTTGCTCTTTGGAGATCCCAATTAGGTAAGAGGACGCCACAGAGCTCTTCATTATGCTTGCCACTGATGTTCTTAATAAAGAATTCCTCAGTAATGGGGACTCCTCCATTGAAACCTATCTGTGGAACACTTGCTATGTCAGTTGATGTAATAAGACAAAGATACAACATACATGAAAATTTTAAACAGTACCTCTTGAAGCATTTCACGGAAGGCATTATAATGGGTAGGGTCTGAATCACACAGTGTTCCATCAATATCAAATAGAATTGCTTGCAGAGGAGTGAGAAAAGCGAGAGAACTTTTGCTTCTATCACATAATGTAGCAAAACAATTAACACTACTAATACACTAACAAAGGAAAGAATAGAAAGGAAATCTGGATTCGTTTTGCCTAGAGTGACATGCAAATAAATTGTCCAGATAAAGAAGTGCATGAACATAAGACAGGCACTTTAAGCTACAATATTTATTCCATAAATATTGAAAAAAATATGAAAGCAAGGGAATTTTGGTTACATACAAGAGAAGTGAGTCAAGCTAACAACAAATTAAGAGTCAGTGAATTTGCTAGTATGCTACAAAACTTCCTCAATGTGAACAACAACCTCGATTGAGGTACAAGCACAGCAGAGAGTGTATGACATATTGACATGTGTAACATTGTCAAAGTACAAGAAACAATTTACAATGTGCTACTTAGGAAAGAAAATTGCATTACATGAAAACAAATGTCTAATAACATTTCTAATAAACAATGGTAGTTTTACTCTTTTTCTTTTTGTCATTGGATAGTTACAAGAAATAGTTTCACTTCTTGTAAACGACATAACATATAACATAAACATTACATACTTCTCAGTAAGATACAAAATGATCCATATAGCATTGTTATGCATATTACTCAAATTACGAAATTTGAAACTGGAATAAGTAATGGTCACCAAACCAATCAATGATATAAACAAATAATAGCTTGGAGGAAGCAAAGAATAAAACAAAATGAGCTTCAAATCGATGAAAAGAAAAAAAATCATGAGAATATACCTGCTCGTTGGGTAAGAATTGGTTGAGGTGGTACTGGATATTCGAGGCAGCTGAGAGATGGTAGGCAAGTCACAGCGGTTGGGTATGTAAAAAGTTGTAGTTTTGTGCAGATGGGTGTGGCTTAAATGGTCAGAGAAGATGAGGTGGTGATGATGAGGAAGGTGAAGTGAAGAGAGAGAGAGCATAGTGTTGAATCTGGCAGTGGCAGTTGGAGAGGTTCAAAGAGAATATGCCAATCTTTGCTCTTTCTTTCTGTCTCACACACTCACACGCACAACTAGCAAACACGAGGAACTACTAAAACCGAAGGGAGTGGTTCTTCTTCTTTTTTTTTTTTTTTTTTTTTGAGGAATTGTGGGGTTGTCTTTGCACAACAAACTAACTTCTTACTTTGTCGTGTCGTATAGTTGGATTCACTTAGTTAAGGTTTATTTATCTATTTATTTATTGTTTTCCAATTTTGGTAATACTATTAGTTTTGATATATATTTTTTAATATAAAATTGAAGGAATAATTCATAAAAAGAATGAAAGATAAAGAAATGAAATATGCGAGTTTATAGAAGGGGAAATGAAAAGGCAAGAACTAAAAAATTGAAGATAAAATAAGGATTTTTTTTTTTTTTTGGGAGAAAATTTGGAAGAAATGCTTAAAATTTAAAGTGAATGAAATGGAATAAGCATTTTCTCGTAAGATCAATTTTACCCTTGGTCACTTTAAGTTATTGCCTAAGCCCCTAATAAAAGAAAGGCCCATATTTTTAGTCCTACATAAATAGTAACTTAAAATAAAATTTATCATATATCAATTTATGTTTTTTTTGGGAGGGGGAATTTCTCTATATACAGTTTTTTTTCTCTATACTAAGCACATACAAAAAAAAAAAAAATCAATCTTCCCATTAAATGATCTTCTCCCCTCTCTTTTATAAAAATTAACTCTTGCAACCGTTATCATCAAACCACACATACTTTCTACTCTACTCTAGATCTCTAAAAATACTTTCCCTCTCCCTTGTGTGTGTTTGTTTCTTAAAAAAAAAAAAAAACTAATTTTTTTTTATTTGTCTTACCTCTACATTTATTTTCATGGCACATTTAAGAAATAAGTTTATTTGTTTTATTGTTATATATTATACTTTATAGATAATTGATGTGAAAAATCTATTATTAATTTGATTTTAGGTGACCCAATCATTGTTTTTTAAAGTTTTTTTATTTTATTTTTAGAATGATTTTTTTTTAAAGTTGAGACTATTGAATGATTATATATATATATATATATATATATATATATACACACACACATACATACACACACACTAGCCTCATCACACGCGCTTCGTGCGTGCGATGAGGCTCTTTTTTTCTGTGTTGAAGTTTTAGTCTCATAATTTCATATTCATAACCAAATTTTTTACAAAAATCATAGAAAGATCCATTCAAAATATATGTAGTTAAGAAAGTAGAATATAAATTTTGTTTAGAGCCTTACCAATTTTGACAGGAAAACGCTTGACTATTGAGAAGAATTTAGTATATGAAACAGAGAGAATAAAGAAGAAACCGCAGGAATATTATGAATTTGCAATTTGACAACATTATAAAGGGGAAGAAAGGAACAAATGGAAGAAGTATTTTATTTATTTATTTATTTATGAAATTGCAATTGATTTATGGGAGTTTTTTATTTTATTTTTATTTTATTTTTTATGTGATATGTGTAGTTTTTTCTTTTGTTTGATAGAAGGTGGGATGATTTTTTTAAGGAGAAGGTGGGGATTGTGGAGAGTTTTTACTTTTTCATTTTTTTTTTATATTAATTTCTGTTGATTTACAATTTTAACTCATTTTTTATTTTTTAGAAATAAGGATAATTTTTTTATATATTTAAATTAGAGGTATTTTTGTAAATAAAAAAGGCAATAACTAATTTTCTGAATCTTCTTAATATATACTAGCCTCATCACACGCGTTCCGCATGTGCGACAATGCTTTTTTTTTTTTTTTTTTTTTGAGTTTAATGTAGTTTTTCAATTTAAATTTATCTATTGTTAGTGAGGTTACATAGGAAGAGATTTTTAAGAAACTAAAATTTAGGATTTGAAATAAAATTAACTGCTGGGTTTAGTGTGTGCTAGTTTGTACGAAAAAATTATCAAACGTGCGTGAGATATATTTAAAGATAAATGATATGTCCACAATATTTTTACAACAAATCCTAAGTGGCAGGTTGATACTAGTTGTTATTGTTGGGTTAAAAAAGTAATCTCAGTGCTGAATTCAAATTTGAACCAATAACAATTAACCACTCATGATTTGTTGTGAAAATATTGTAAAAATGTTGTTGACGTAGCACTTCTCATATTTAAATACAAAGTGTGCTAATTTTTAAGAAAAAATTTTTTTTGACAGTTTTTTTTTATTTAAATTTTGTTGAATTACAATTTAACCATTTTTATTTTTATTTTATTTTTTAAGAATAAGAATGATCTAATTAGTTTAGGAGTATTTTTGATATTTTTTGAAAGCATAATTAACTTTCTGAATTTTTTTAATATATAAATAAAAAGATATATATATATATATAAATTTTTTTTTGATAGGATGATTATATTATTTAGTAAAACTGCAATAGTGTTATTGATAAATCAAACTTTATTATTCTAAAGATTTTTTTTTTTGGAGAGAATTTCAAAATATAGCGTCCGCTTCTAATGATAGCTCTTTATCATTAGACCAAGACACCAATCAATTTTTGATATAGGTCGGGATTGAATCCCAGATCTCTTATACAACCATCAAAAACTTTATCAGTTGAGCTAACTGGAACCCACTATTATTATAAAGATTTAAAGTTGATTTTATTCTACATATATTTTAAGTTTAATAGCTTATATCTCATATCCTAGAAAAAGAAATGGAAAATTTATTTTGTTTCTTAAAAAAAAAAAAAAAAACGTTAGTTTGAGCAGAAGTAATAAGCACCAACGAAGGTGTGTGGATTTTTTTACAAAATAATACCATTTTGCTAACAATTTGAGTCAGTTCACGTAGCAACCGTTGCTTCACCGCCGCCGCCTTCGCCGCAGGGTTCAGTCCCAACCGTTGCTTTACCGCCTGGGTTGCTGGGTTTTGCATCGTTGCTTCTCTGCTGATTGCTTCATTCTTCTTCATTGATGATCTTGCGTGGTTTCTTTTCTCAACATCTCTGCCTTCTTCTTTCTTCATCGTTGAAGTCTGCGTTTTTTCTTTAGGAACTCAAGTCCCAAACACTCGAGTTCCACATAAAACTCGAGTATTCAACCCTCTCAATCTCGAGATGTTAGTTTCTAAATAGTTTGGAAACGATACTAACTAACGAAATTGTTTGGGGATTGGTGTTAGTTTGCACTTTTTTTTTTCCTGTGATTGGAAGTAAAACAAACTATCTAAAACCCCAGCTAAAACCCAGAAACGATTTGCATCTTCTTTCTCTGCAAAATCAGAAAGATTTTTATTGAGGAAGAAAAAGAAGATGAGTAAGGCCTACACTCTCTTCCAACTATGCCATTCTCCTTCCACCAATTTTCTTTTCGGCTCCTCCAAATCCCATAGAGGTTATCACTCTCTCTCTCTGAAATCACTGTTTTTTTTTTTTGTTTTTTTTTTTTGTTTTTTTTTAATGCTTTAAAAACATTCTTGATTATTTGATGTGGGTTTATCTTAAAAACCCACTTTTTATTGTATTTCAAAGTTTTTGATTTTTTTAATTTTACATTGAAATACTTTCTTCTCAGTTATGAACAAGCTTCTGCCTTGGAATACTAATGCAGGTTTGTATATGATACCTGGTTGGAAAGTTTATCCAACTCTCCACTTTTGTAAAAACGTGCAAACTACTACCTATGAAGTTGTCAATGCAAGTTATGTGCCCACTGCACAAACTAAAGAAGAAAAGGAAATAAAGGTATGGATAAGATACAAGGGTAGATAAAACCAATGATTGTTTATCTTTTTTCTTTTTTTTACATACAAATGAACTTGCTAGTTTTATCTCACTTGGCATTTGTTACTGTGTTTTAATAACATGCTTCAAGTGTTACTTCTTTGTATGCAAATGTGCAAATAAGTGTCAAAGAAGGGGTTTTTTTTTTTGGTTAAAAAGTGTTTTGGAATGCAAATTATTAAGGATAAAACATAGGTATAATACTTTAGGTGCAATACGTTTAATTTTCCAATCAAATTCAAACATATAACTGTGTTGATTTTAATTGTCCTTGGAAAAAGTATCACTGTTTGTGCTTTATTGGTCAATACATCCATGTGTTTGAATCTAATTGGGAAACATAATGTATACCACCTAAGAATCTGTACCTAAGTTTTGCCCATTGTTAATGGGAAGTTGTCTCACATGGAGTGGAAATGAAGAGGTGCCTTCGGAAACTAAAATTTTTTGAATTTAAGGGAGGGATGGATGATCTGACTCTAGTAGAGTCAGCTTGGAGGAATTAGATGAAGGTTAACCTAAGGAGGTTAGTAAGCTTCTTTTTTTTTTTTTTTTTGGGGGGGGGGGGGGGGGTGGATGTTCTTTCAAAAAGTCGGGAAAGCTTTGGGCCTCATTAGTAAGCAGTGTGATCAAAGCTTTGGTGGGGTTGGGTAAGAAAACACATGGTGGAGTGGAGTTTTTGGAATGAAAAGTATGGTTAGTTATGAGAGAGTCCAGAAGATCTTTGGGGTGGGCCTTTAGAATCTTATGAAGGACTGGTTTGAATTTCAAATTTGCGGCACTTATGCAGTTAACAACTTCTGATTGTTGGCCTGCCAACTAAGAAATAACATTCATTCATGTAGATGTCTAGTTGGAGCCACCAACATTCTAGTGTATCCATACACCATTTGATCATATGAGATTATTATGTAAAGGGTTTCTAGAATATATGGAGCAAACTAATGCGGACTGGTTAACTGAATAATTTTACTTGTGTCCATAGCAGTAAGTGCTGTATAGAGTGTAATCAAAGCATTGGTGATTGCTTGGTGTATCTGAAAAATGATTAACTAAAGTAACGTTGAACCTTATGAAATTAAGAACAAATTTGTAATTAGTGAAGTGCCATGCCCTTTAGGTATTCTTGGTTTCTATTAACTTTTTGTTTGCTGAGTTTCCTTTTCGACTCAATGATCTCTTAGCTTTCTTTCTATGTTTTATTGTGTTTATCATTCTCTTTACTTAGCAAAAGAATTAATGGTGGTTGTGGTTCCAATGTTCTAATTTTAGGACAAGTCATCAGCACAACTTGATACAGTTGGTGCATTTCAAAAGCTGCCCATGGTGATGCCATCTGTTGATATACTTTATTCGGCACTGAAAAAGGCAAAAAGGGTTTCACCTACGAAGGGTACTTGTTGGGGGCAGTCTGTTTTTCTTCATCACTGACACATCTGATTGTACATGACATTGATAAATAGATGAAATGGTTCGTAAAACTTGCTGCTAACCTTGATTTTTAGTTTATTCATTTTGTAGGCATTCCCAATATTGCAAAGCGAGAGAGAAATAGAGGTGCAAAACAACTTGATGCACTGATGAAAGTTTGTTCTTAACTTTATATCTATCATGTTATTCTATAGAACAAACTCATTTTCTATTTTCTGCTTCCTATATGGAATAACTGTTCAATTCTGACATCATAGCTTCCTGTTTTCATCTTCAGGAAATTGCAGTTCCCTTAAGGACGTATCTGGAGAATTTTCCAAAGAAGAAATACCTTCACCCGTATGAACGATCACTTATTGAATTGACTCTTGGTGATGGAAATTATGAAGAGGTAATTGTTATTAACTCATTGTCAACAGTTTATAAAAGCAACTTTGGACCTTTGCAATGGGGTTTACCCACTGTAAACACCCATGGCTCTTCTGCCACTTTTGAAAGGATCAATGATGATGTTCCAGTAGTAGATTTATTAAAATAACCATATATATATGTGTGTGTGTGTGTGTGTGTATGTGCGTGCGTGCTGACTATAAATATAATCTAGTATAATAATAGTATTTTCCTGTTTTATTGAAAAAGTAACATGGCGAGTGTAATTTCTTCTTGTTCTTGTTTTTTTTTAGGCTGTTTTCTTTTTATGTGGAATCCTGGTCAGCTTTCTGACTATTTACAGTGCAAGAGAATTTAACTCTAAGACGTTTGAGGCATTCACATTTGTCTATACCACCAGACATGTTGACTGTGTGTAAAATTCCTTTATATATTTGTTGATTGCATATTTACTCATGGTTTGATAGGTGTTGGGAAAGGTTAATTCCCTGAGGAAGAATGTGGTATCTGTTGGAAAGGAACATGCTTCTCTCTGTGCCAAGGTTGGAATCTTCAATCAAATCTAAGTGCTGTTGTGTCACTTGTGGAGTATCCTTATTTTCTTATGTGGTCAAATATGGGTATTGCTAATATAAGATTCAATCTTTGGCTTGCTTCAAGCCATGTTGAAACCTGTACTATTGGAAAAAAAAAAGTTATTTATTGACCTTCTAGGGTAACTTAGGGGATCCCATATTATGCTATAAATTGATTGTTGTCCTGCATGTTGTCCCTGATGATTACATAAGACATGCTCTGAATTGTAGGTTCATATATAATTTTAACTTCATATGCATTCACACGATCTTTCAGGAGTAAAAAAAAAGAATGCTATGATGGATCAGACCTCTAGCACAGTTGACAAATCTTTAACCAAAAAAAGAAAAAAAAGAAGACAAATCTTGGGGTTTGATCACAAATGGCATAGTAATTGTCTAAAATAGATATTAGTTACTTATAGAAGATGGAGGTTATAACTTGGTTTTGATGAAGTTGAAAGGAATGACTGAACCACAAGGGGGAACTTAAGTTGCTTGTTGGGGTGGAAACAAGAGTTTTTTGCTTCTTTCCAGGAAATGTAGTGCAGTTTTGGTGAATATATGTATTTGCATACCCTCTTATTCTTAAATAAATTCAATACTTATAGAGAACTAATTGCTTTGTAATTATATTTCTATCATATAATTGTATTATAATTTTTTAAATGTCTATTTTTTTTGTTTACATGCATTTGGTGGGCCTTGAACCCACGATCTAACCTTCCACCTTACTTTTTAGAAGGGAAGGAGGTGCCATTTGAGCTAGCTCATCATCTGCACGTGTTTTAAAAGTTTTAAATAGGAACTTAATAAATTTAGCAGTCAATCTCAACAACAGATGACTAATACAGTGGGAAATTGTTTTTCTTTAAAATTTGTAACAATAAACAATGTCCTCCATTTTTGTTTTTAAAAGGTAGATTGTCTAGAGTTCCCAGATACCTTGTGCGTTTGTTAGTCTTACTTGTATCTTTACTTTGTTTTTGTTTCTTTTTTTGGGCATTTTCTTTGTATACTCCCCCCATGTACTAGGTTTGTGCCCCTTTATGTGCCGCTGAGTTGATTTTTTTTATTTCTCAAACAATGTTAGTGCACACAACCTTACTAGTGTCAACCATGGTTTTTTGTTTTTGGGACTTTATGTAGCTATTAAGGAGTTTTGTACAAGAACAATGGTTCTTATCCCTTTTATTTAGTGTAGATATTGACTGCGGCTTTTGCCTGGGCTGTTATGAATTTAACAATAGTGTTGCGGCAGATAGGACACAATAAGTATCTAAACAGCCTAAAAGGAAAGAAAAGCAAAAATGGCTTTACAATTACTATCTTAACTATTTCTTTCCTTGCCACTCTGTGCGAGAAAATTCAATTCTTTTATGCTCTCACAGAGTCAAGAACATTCAAGTAATATTAATTTCCTAACTTCACTTCCATCAAGCTCAATCTATTATTATTGCTCAAACAATAATTTGAAGATGCCTGTCTATTTGTAAATTTCTTAGTACAAACTTTCCATGTTGTAATCATGGATATGGAATCTTTTTCCTTCCGCATTTTTTCTGTTTATTGCCCGTTAAACATGCTTGTGTCTTGTGCAGTCTTTAACGAAGCGAGAAGCAGAGGAAAGACTGAGTGAGGTGAGCTCTTGTCTCTATGCAGAATACATTTTCCGTTCACATCAATGAAATTATTTTGTTTACTTTGACTTTGACTGCAGGGTAGGAAGAAAATTGAAGAGATTTTCAGTCATGAAGGAAAAGCTGTTGATGCTTTGTTACATATTGCCAAGGTATTCTCCCTTCTGAAACAGGACTCTTAGATGAAGAGAAAAACTTGAATATATCTTTAATTCTTCCAAATAATTTTTTTTTTTTTTGATAGGTAAGAAAGATTTAATTCTTCCAAATAATTATACAACTTTGATGCCCAAACCTCCCTTGTCAACATTTTTTGGCATTATTTATAAGACACCAAATAATGAGAACACAAATGACTGTATCTCCCAGTGCACAAAGCTCTCTTGCCACTGAACAGTGGATTAAAGGACGATAATTCCTTTTTTCTTTCAACCATTCTTGAACATTCAATACCAATCAACAATTAACAACTTTCTCTACAAAGATTATCTATTGTCAAAATCTTTCCAAGGGAATTTCAGAAAAAGTGATTGGACCCTCATACTCCCCAATTAAATGATAGGACCTCAAATTTTCCAAGCTATACCAACCTCCAACATATTTCATCCTAACCTCAAAGGGAAGTTAGAATACAATAAGTCAAAGGAAGTACTTATCAAAAAAAAAAAAAAAATAGCCGAAATTTTAATTCCCAATCCTGAAAGGAATGAATTAACATGAATATGCATGTCTGACTAAAGGGACAGATGATCAGGGCTTTACAACATTTTGCCCTTTGTTAGTGTCATGACAATATTGCAGATATTTTATACAAGAGAAAGTATTATGGTGCCTGGAAAATAATAGTGGACATGAACATAACTTTATTTGGACAGAATTCCATTGTAAACTTACATAAAAATAGATGGATATATATTTAATTTTTTTTTTTTTTTTTTGGAAATAAATCATTCATTAACAAATTCAATTTGATGCACAGTTCAGTCAAGGGAGGAATTTGAGGACATTTACTGCCTGCAATGAATGATATGTTCATTTTGTAGTTTTTTTTTTCATTGATTTCTTGTTGCTTTTTGCCTTTTCCGGATGTCCACATTTTCAGTTTGCTTAGTTTCTTCTTACTTGTTCGCTACATTTCAGTATCAGTAATGCATTTTAAGAGCTTATCAGCTTGAAGTTTTTCAATTCCCCTCCCCCCCCATAAGATAACCACTATGTATGTAAGTATCTATGTATTATATTTGTCTGACTAATGAGTCATTAGTGAAGTTTTTTTCTTACAGTGTCTTGTTTTCAATTTTTAATCGATAAGTTACACACACGCTACGTGGTCTTGAACGTACGGCTTTACCCTCCATCCCATAATTGAGGGAGGAGAAAATCCCATTTGAACTAGTGGTCATTGGCCTGACGGTGTCTTTTTCATAACGTATAACTTTTGTAGACTCTACGGGCAATGCCTGTCGTTGATCTGGAAACACCAACACTCTGTCTTGTTGGAGCTCCTAATGTGGGGAAGTCATCTTTGGTCCGGATACTCTCTACAGGGAAGCCAGAGGTTGTTGCAGAATTATTGATGGTTATATGTGCTCATTTATTGTTCTGGTTACACATCCTTAAAGTTAATGCTAATGCTTTAAATAAAGAGTGTTAACAAGCTAAGTTCAAGCATTCTTAGATCTTGCAATTAAAGCAATACTATAAACATAATGGCCAAAAGATTCACAATGGATTCTTATTATTGGTGCTCTAATTTTCATTTAAGAACTCTAGTACAAAGTTTTTAATTTATATATTTTTAACTAGTTAATTAAGATTTTATACTACTTCACACAAAAAAAAAGAAAAAAAGAAAGATTTTATACCAAAATATCATATTTTGCTGCTAACTGTCAACTTCAAGATTCACAATGGGTTCTTATTATTGGTGCTCTAACTTTCATTTAAGAACTCTAGTACAAAGTTTTTAATTTATATATTTTTAACTAGTTAGTTAAGATTTTATACTACTACACAAAAATAAGATTTTATACCAAAATATCATATTTTGCTGCTAACTGTCAACTTCTTTATTTCCCCCCTCTTTCTTCCCTTCTTCTGTTTCAGATCTGCAACTATCCTTTCACGACAAGAGGAATACTAATGGGTCATATAGCTTTTAACTACCAGAATTTTCAGGTCATCATTCATCTAAGATGTGTAATGCTATTTTTATTCAAGATATATTCATTTTTAGTAACATCTTTAAAATCAACCACAGGTGACAGACACTCCTGGCCTACTGAAGAGATGTGATGGTAAGACACTTGTGCTTCCTTTTTTCTTTCCTCGCAATGAATGTATAGTGTGCCTTTGTCACTGTTCTTGTCAGTCATAGTGATCAAATGTACAGTCATAGTGGAGGAGCATCTATTTTGTGTGTCGAAAGAAAAATTAGTTGTTTTTCTGTATACATCTAATTGTTTCAAAAGCATGATGGCTTATTGGAAAATCTTCAAGGTTTGAAGGAGACTCAGATGACCATGTCTAGTCTTGAGTTATTAAGGGTCCTACTTTTAAGATAGTTAAAGTTTGATATTTATCAAAAAAAAGATAGTTAAAGTTTGATCAAATTGTTTAGCTTTGCTGCCAACTTGATTGATATATGAGTATACTTTCTAATTATTTGAGAGTAAATGTAAGCAGAGTATACAGAAGGTAATTAATTTTGATGTATATCTTAATTTCAAGGTCATGATGACATTGGAAGTACTTTAAATTGCAAGTTGCTTCTTTTCATTTGCTAAAATAACAGTGTTGGATCAACTATTCAACTTTCAAGTAGCAACGACTTTTAAAACCATGTCTCATATTCTCGTTCGTTTATTACTTTATTGACAATAAAAGAAAGTTGTGCTTCTATTTAAATTTTAGCACTTTTCTATCATGTGTGGGCTCAGACTCCTCAATAAACAGGGCCCAAGTTGTTGATTTGTCACTTTTAAATGAAAAGTAGAGTGGAGATAGGGTCAAACTTAGCACCACCTACTTTGATATCATGATGAACTACTATTAGTCCCAAAAGCTTAAGTCCATCATTTAACCATTATTCTAATAGAGTCCATTGTTTGACCAGTTTTCCATGTGATCACTGGTTCTTCTATAGTGCATAGCTTTAGTGTGCTAGGTTTTTAGAAACTAGAGCCCCCTTTTTGAGGTTACTGATGCAGTTAAATAGTCTACATTGTTGAGGAGTTGGGTGATGCTGAGATAACTGAAACACGACCAAAGTCGGTTAATGTTATTTTCTTGTAGGAATGAAGTTGTTTCATTCTGTTCTGATGGCATTTGAATGATTATATCTAGTTGCAGGAACAGGTCAAATTTTGAGTATTTATTGAAATGCTGTAAATTTGAATATTTTCTAATATTATGATTTCTTCTTTCTTGCAATGATTCCATTTCCAGTGATGATATAAGCTTTTAAGGATTGTTTTGGTAAAGAAAACAGTATAAGGGAAGTGCATTGGATTAACTCCTACAGTCTTACTTTTTCGCACATAAACATCCTAAGTTTGGGAAAAGAATTTAATTACAGTTCACTCAAAGACACAAACACAAAGTAGATTCTGCTTTGCTTTTGATTGTTTGAACTATACATTGCAAAAAAAAAAAAAAAAGTTAGGTTAAATGCTCTGAGGACAAATCCATGAACTGCCTTGGATTGCTTGCCTGAAACGTGATAATTTAGAGATAGTATTTTAGTGTCAGATAATATAGTTCTTCATATACAAAGGGGTGGTGTTTGGTTCTTTTGCTTGTATATTTTCTAGCTGTAGTATGTTATTCCATTTTTTTTCTTGCTTGGATCTGCAGAGGACAGGAATAATTTGGAAAAGTTGACACTTGCTGTCCTATCTCATTTGCCTACTGCAATATTATATGTTCATGACCTCTCTGGAGAGTGTGGGACCTCACCTTCTGATCAGGTATTATATAATATTTTGGTCCTATTGATTATAATCCTAAAGAACCCAATGTTATGTAATCTATATGGCAAGGTAAAGATGTATTGCAAAAATAGGCTGTTCTTTAAGTTGAGGTTTTTTTTTTTTTTTTTGATAAGTAATAAGATTTATTGATATCAAAAAAGGGATGCCCTAGTACACAAGAAGTGTATAGGGGTCAAAGAAATCAAGTACAAAAATTGCTAAAATCTAGAAAATCAAGAAAGGAAGAGTAAGATTGGTTTCGCAAAGTACACAGCCAATCTACTAAGGTTCTAAAGAAAAATAACTTGAGGTTTGAAATGGATCTCTCATTATCTTCAAAGCACCTACTATTTCTTTCCCTCCAAAGACACCACATGAGACAATGGGGAACAATTATCCATATATGACCATTCCGATGACGACCAAACCACCCTTGCCAACAAGCTAGGAGCCCCACAATTGACTTTGGCATAGCCTAACTTCCTCCAAATAAGCCCAAAACCATAGTGTCCACAAGTCCATGGCAACCGGACAATGAAGGAAAAGATGGTCAATTGATTCACCATTACACTTGCACATATAACACTAATCCAATATCCAAACCTTCCTTTTTCTTAAATTATCAATTGTCAAACATTTCCCCCAAGCTGCAGTCCAAACAAAGAAAGCCACTCGAGAGGGGATCTTCTGCTTCCATTTGCTTTTCCAAGGAAAACATAAATTATTAGAGCCCACTAGCAGACAATAATAAGCATTAACCATCAACCCCTTAGTTCTATATGGTTTCCAGCTCATTTTATCCTCCCTAATTCCCTTTACAGAAGTTCCATATATGGTATCCATGAAGCTCGGTTTATATTTACAATCTTGGGAAGAAAAGATAGATATATATATATAGTTTGAATGTTTTAAGCAATTATTGGGCAGGAGTGGCTGGATCAACAATTGTGGCCTGATGGTTGGATTTCAATTTTAACTCTCTTATTCATGCTACATGTGCACAAACATTGAGAGGAAATTTTGACGTTTCATTTGATAAAATACTGATTATCCTAAAAGCTTAAGTTGTTAGGAAATGTTAAATTCAATCATTTAACCATAATTCTAACACTTTCCATCATATACGGCCTGAGACTCCCCTATAATAAGAGAGTTATAACATGTGGGATTTTTAATTTTTTAAATGGGAGGCAAAGTATAAACAGAGTTTGAACTCAGACCACTTGCTTTGATACCATAATAAATTACCCATTGTCCCAAAAGCTTAAGTTAGGAAATGGTGAATTTGATTATTTAACCATAATTCTAACACATCGATCTGTTACATTGTGAATCTTTATTTATTTTTCCCTTTTCTTTCTTTTGTTTTTTTGGGAGACGGGAGGGGAGGGGAGGTTTAAGAAAGAGAATTTTATTGTCATCTTTGTGAAAATTTTGTCTTTTAGTGACATTTTTTTTTGGTTTCTTGATGATGGATTCTGTAGTTTGTCATATACAAAGAAATAAAGGAAAGGTTTGGTGGCCATCTGTGGCTTGATGTTGTGTCCAAATGTGATTTGCTGCATAAGTCCCCTGTGGTCTTCATCACGGATGATGATAATCCTGATCATGTTGAACTGGCAAGATACCGGAAATTGGGACCTGATGGAGCTATCCATGTATCTATAATGAGTGAAGCAGGTCTCAACGAGGTAACGATTTTATGAAAATTTACCTATAAAAAAACATTTTTTTGAAAATTTAGGCCCTAAAAATAGTCTTGATCTGATTTCTTATATTTGAATTTGAATTTATGAAGCATTTTCATTTTGCAGAAAAGATCTCTTAATTGCCTTTGGTATTCTATAGGTAGTGCAGAAATGTAAATGTAACACCATTTGTTTCTTATATTTTCTTCTCCATTCATGGGTATCGTGAATTTTTGGGACTATACACAAAGTAACCTGATTTTTATGTGTGCTAGTTTTGCTTAGTTTATGTGTGAATTTATAGAATCATTTACATAGTATAAGAAGATGTGGAGTGCTTTACATTGTGAATCATTGCTTAGTTTATGTATGCTACTTTTCATCTGCTTACTTTTGAAGATGTAGAGTGCACTTCAACTCAATTGCAAGCATTCTTCATTAGTTCTCTTTATGAGTGGTCTTTTGTATTGGGTCTTGCAAATAATGACTTTGTTCATTCCTTTATAGACTCGATCCATATGTAGATATTTTTCCAATTGTAATTCTTTAGGCTACTTCTTGACTATTTTCACGAGGTAGTCTCATCTCAATAAAATTATTTTTACCTATAAAAGAAACAAAGAGGAAATATTCTATGGTCAAGAGATTCTAAAGGGCAAGAGCTCTTGATATATTGGATCAATAATTCATAAAGATGGAAAGATTGAAGATGATGTAAATCATAAGGTAAGAGTGGAGTGGATAAAGTGGGGAAGCGCGTTAAAAGTTTGTGTGATCATAGAATATCTATTAAATTAAAGGGAAAATTTTATAGAACTATTATAAGACCAATTATATTCAATGGTACTGAATGCTGGGTTGTTAGGAAGCAACATATTCATAAATTGAGTGAAGCTGAGATGAGAATGTTAAGATGGGTAAGTGAAAATACAAGAAAAGCTAGGATTCTAAATGAGGAATTCCATTTAAAGATAGGGGTAGCCTTACTAGTGAAAAGACGAGGGAGAGTCCCTTGAGGTGGTTTGGCCATGTTCAGAGGAGAACGATTAATGCACTAGTAAAAATAGTGAGTAGAATCAAGTTGAGTGAAAAAAAAAAAAAAAAGTAGAGAGATAAAAATAACAGTAGTACAAGTAATAAAAAAGAACATGTCAAAGTAACAAAAAATATGACTTCGCATCCAATAGAATGGCAAAAAAGAATATTTGTAGCCAAACTTGATGAATTTGATGAGGATTTATAGTTGAGCCAAAATATTTTGGGATTGAGGCTTGGTTAATATTGATGTTGTAGTATTTACATAATAACTCTAGAACATTCTTGTTCTAATTTTAACTGTAACCCATGCATCTTGAAACTTCACTTTTGTGTATTTCTTGACAGATTCTTTTTCAACTTTCGGATTCCAATGTTTCCTGGTGACTTTCAATTTAGAACCTTTTTTTTTCTCTGCAGTTGAAGGTTAGAGTGCATGAGCTGCTGACTTCGCAGATGGCCAAGATCAAAAGTGAAAAAAGCAACCAAGAAAATCTAGTTATTAGTTGAGATTGATATTCTGAGAATAACATCAACAACCCCAGAAAGGAGTTCAAAGCACACTGTTTAAAATTTGACTATTGCCATGGACAACAAATTGGCCGGATTTCTAATGAGCTGAGGATCAGAGCATCCAGGTTCTCGCCTCTATTAACACTGCATCTTCAGATTTTTCTCAGTTCACATGTGATGAGATATTGCTCATGCTGCACTGTTAATGTGGGGAGGTGGATGTAAATGTCTTATATTGTAATGTGATAACTTATGCCCATCCTTTGGTAATTGCTATAATTTCATGTTTTCAAGTGTATATAAGTGAACCAATTATTTGCATATAGTTTTTTAAAATTTTTTGGAAGTCCTTTTAACCGTTCAAAATCTCTAGTGAATTGAATAGTTAAGGACAATTTAAAATGAGCTTCCAGAACATATTATTCACAATTAGGCAAATTCATTAATTTTTTGTTGCAACTTTCTTAATTATTATTGAAACTAACATGAAAGGAATCAATATTAAAAATGTTTTGTTTTGTTTTGTTCAAATTGTGATAATGGTCCAAAATAAATAAATAAAATTACCCATTCACCTGACCCGAAAAAATATTTAATCATTTATGGTTGAAATGTGGCATGCATTGATTATTTTTTGAGATTTCCTTAAATCTGATGTCATTTGTCCTCCTTATCCTTTTACACTTCACTCTTTTTTAATTTTTCTTTTTGTCTTCGTTTTTTCATTTATCATTAATTCTCTCCTCGTCTTCTTACAAGAACTCATCTGCAATCGGTTGGTGGCCATTGCTCCATAAAAAGCTCAATCTTGACAATGATGGTGACTAGTCGAGGAGGATCAGATCTAGATAAGGTCAAGGTTGAGCTTTTGGGCTCGATGTCAGCATTGAACTCCTAGGCTAGATCTCAATGTTTGGTCGAGCTCCAACTCCTCGGCACACCATTAATTAAGTGTTCATCACCCAAAGAGGTCAGGTTGAGTGTTGATTTGTGGTCTTTGGTGTTTTGCTTTTTTTGGGATTCATTGGGTTATGCCATGTAAAGTTATTGAGTTGTTTGAGTCTTGGTAGGGTAAGTTCGGCGACATTGCAATATAGACTTTTGGAGGTTTGTGCTGCATTACTTGATGTGGTGTATTTGGTGTGAAATGAATGCTAGAAGTTTTGAGGGATGTGAATGGTCTATACTAGAGTTTAAGTCTTTTTTCTTGCATACTCTTCTTGAATGGCGTGTGGCTCTTTTTTTTTTTTTTCCCTTCCTATATTACTTGATCGTTGTAATTTTGGTTCCTGACTTTCGCCCCCACAGTACATCTCCAATGTATTCGGGTTGGCTATTTTATTAATAATATTTTATGTTATTTATCAAAAAAGGTTTAAGTGTTGAGTTGAGCCTCAATCCGAGCCTAACCGACTTACAATCACTCAATTTGCAAATTACCCTAGCCAGACCTTCCTTTTTTGTTCAATAGATAACTAGGCTTTATGTTTACATTGTAGAAGGAGATTAGTAGAAAACCATATGTTTTGTGATGTTGAATTTTCGGGCGGAGGGGGAGGGGGGCGTGTGGAGGGGGAGGAATTCAACTTGTGCCTATGTTTCCTACATGAGGTAAGCATTTGATCTAGTGCCTATTGTGCATTGGACAAGACACTAAGCTGACATGTGGCCATTTAAGTGTCCATGTCTCTTCTAGTGCACAATAGCATTGGATGTAAATTGCATCTGATTTGTTCCCAAAATTAATATATTTGTACCCTAATTTTCTAGATTACTTTAGTTAACTTCCCCACCCACCCCCGCGCGCGCTAAATTTAGAATAGATGGAAAGGCGATTTGAATGTAGGTTCTCCTTTAATGAGAAGGGGTGGGTAAACAATTCCTACTGATTGATTTACCTAAGCTCTCCTTTGTTTCTATCTAATCATAAAATAGCTAAGTTCAAATAATTGGAGGAAGCTAAATTGAGTAGGTGGAGGAGAAATGGTCTTTCTTGGGCAGGTAGGAGCACCCTTATCAAGTCAATTGCCTAAGACTCACCTCCTTATGGCATGTCATTTTTCCACATTCCAATCAAGTTTGCTCAAAGCATACATTATGTGGATTCAAGGGAAATACAAGGCATGTTTGTGGCCCTTACGCCAATTCCCAATTAGACTTGATTTTATAGAGACTTCTTCTTTTTGCACAGATCCTAGTACATGACTAATTCCTAGCAACTTGAAGCTTGTTGTTGGAGGCAAAGTTCTTAAATACACTTGAAGAAGAGGAAGCAACTTGGTTACAAAACCCTAAGGCGCATAAAAACGCAATAGCTTCACAATAAGTATATAGATTCTCTGTGGGAGTCTCGGTGTGTGATGACGGCTATAAAATAATCATTTTATATCATCTAGTAGGGTAGAGAATGAAACCCTAGAAAGCCAAGTCATTATAGGCAAAAATCAGATCTGAAAATTCTGGATTGCGAAGCTCAATAAATTGAGAGGTATCGAGTTTCATTAATTCTCGATAGCAGCTTGTATCGAGCTAGGTATCGAGCAAACGGATTTCAGCTTTTTTAGACTTGTTTCTTTGTACAATTTTATGTCTTTAATAATACTACTTGTAAAGTTTATCAAACATACTTCATGATATTCTTGAGTCTACTTACAAACTACCGAAATACAGGTAAAGTGCATTTTGTTAAAAGATATGCCAACTACATAAAAATATAACCTTAACACTATTTTTTGGTTCATACTCAAGCTATCTATGAAGAAACACTTAACATGAATGACATACGTTTTGCCTTAGTCCCTTAAGGTCAATTAAGTAGCTACAATATTTGTATCAAGTGATGATTTTCAATCAACTTAAGAGTTTTGAATAATGTGTTTTTTTTTTTTTTTTTTGGATAAATAACGAAATATCATTAAACAAAAAGACCTAGGTACACTGGGAGTGTACATGGATAGGAGTACATCAAAATTGTAAATTACAATGAGCAAGCATAACAAAAATATTAGAACATGAAAAAAAAAAAAACAAAAAAACAAAACAAAACACCAATCAAACAAAGAGTGGACGAGGAGAGATTTAATCTCAAGAATTGACCGTTTCATTCCCTTGAAGCATCTAATGTTCCTTTCCTACCAAAGACACCATAATACACAATGTGAGACGGCCCTCCACAAGTCTATATTGCGATGTCTACCAAACGGGCCCTGCCAAGATGTGAATAAATCTGCAACACTCTGAGGCATAACCCAAATCACACTAAAAAGGACCCAAACCATGGACAACCATAGCTCGAAAGCAAAGGGACAATGAAGAAGAAGATGGTTTACCGATTCCCCACTTTTTTTACACATATAACACCAATCCATGACAGGGACACCCTTATTCCATAATCTATAAAGGGTCAAAATCTTGCCTAAGGTGGCAGTCCATGAAAAGAAAGCAACTCTAGGAGGGATCTTTGAGCGCCACACAGGTTTCCAAGGAAAAAGAGTGTCAGGGGTCGAAAAGATGGATAAGTAGTATTCACTAACCTTAAATCCCTTATTGTTTGTCGACTTCCAACAAAGTTTGTCATGCGCCTCACTAGTAAAAGTCATAGAATGAATAAGGTTCCAAAAAATATCAAATTGTTCCATCTCCCAATCTTGGGGCTCTCTATAAAATTGAAGATCCTAGTGAAGTCTCTAATTAGGAAAAGACATGACATCCGCAAGATAGGAATCATTGTTACAACTAAAGTTGTAGAGTTTTGGAAATGCCTCTCGAAGGGTACAACCCCCACACCACAAATGATGCCAAGATTTAATTCTATTATCATTGCCAACTTTGAAGATAATGGGTTTAAAAAGAGTAAGCCAGCCTTGTCTTATAGTTCTCCAAAGACTAACACCATAAGTAGCTGTTACTTATTTTGTACATCACCCTTCCCAAATATTCCTATACTTGATCTCAATAACCCGCCGCCACAGGTGACTTGTCTCCATACCATACCTCCACAGCCATTTACTTAGCAGAGCTTGGTTGAATTTTCTCAAATTTCGCACACCCAGCCCATTAGACTTCAAAGGGCTACAGACATGAGCCCAATTGACTAGATTGATTTTGTGGGACTCATCAATACCACCATAGTTGTCAAAACGTGAATCGTATCGTGAATCGATTTTTAATTTTTCCGTATCGTGTATCGTATCGTATCGTGTATCGTAAGATACACAAACACTTAATAAAATCTATAAAAAATCATAAATATATATATATTTATATAAAGGGTATATTCATTATAAATTTTGAATATATTTAACTGATGACTAATTTTTTCATCACTTATGTAATAATATTTACTAAGCTAACTAAATAAATTAAACTAGCATGTGTTTATAACATACACATTCAAATTATTTAAATTCAAAAGTGATAATATATTGCAAATGACCCAAAAATAATAATTTATTTTCATCATATTGCCTAATCAACCTTATTTAAGTCAATTCTATCATCATGTTTATAATTTTGCAAACTTATTTCTTCATTAAAATTTTCTTCATCATCATTTGTCATTAACATTTACTATCTCTTCTTGTTCTTTTTATTTTATAAATTTTTTTTTTTTGGCATTCTACTTTCTTGGACTTATAACAATAATGATAAAAATAAAAATTTATGTTTTCAATTAATATTTTATTCATAGTATATAAAATAAATTTGTAAATATTAAAGTGAAGGGTAAGTGTGTACTGTGTAGTCCAATTGTAGGAGAGAGAGAGGAAAAAAAACTTATGAATATGTTATTTTAGTTGGCTAAATTAAGTTAACTAATAATGTTATGTTAAAAACAAGTCTAATAACTTGTTAGATTCAAATAAAAGTACAAATTTTAACCAAAAAATATCATTTTAAAGCATTTGTCTATGTATCGTACAATACGTACGATTTTACGATACGATACGATACGATTCATACGATACACACACTGTATCGTATGATTCATAAACACTTACGATACGCCGATACGATACGAAACTTTTTACACACGATACGATACGTATCGTACGATACGTATCGCGTATCTTACGATACTGACAACTATGAATACCACCCCATAAAAAATCCCGTTGGAGCTTCTCAATGCGATTTACTATATCAACCGGAATAGGAAAAAGAGATAGGTAATAAGTAGGCAAGGTTGAGAAAGTGCTTTTAAGTAAAGTAACCTTACCACTTTTTGATAGATATAAACACTTCCAACTCGCTAGTCTTCGCTCAATTTTTTCAAGAGTAGGGTTCCAGATTGCCATATCCTTAAATTTAGCTTCCAACGGAAGCCCCAAATATGAATTATTCTAATATCACTCACACATACACAATCAAAATGTTGCAAAATGGGCATCATTTAAGATAAATTTCATAGCTGCAGAATTCTTTTGTCTTGTTTTTTATTTTGTTCATGGTGTAGTGACAAAATTATCAAATTAAGCAAACCATAGATGTTATAGAAAAGAAAGCAAAACCAAAATAGTGTTTATTTGAAGCAATTTACAATGTTACCTCTAGCACAGACCATATTTATGTGAGCATTGAGATATGGATTTTTTTTTTAATTTATAAAAAAAATAAGGATTATAAGAAAAATGTTGTCATAAGGATCGTATTTGTAAATTGGCATATTCTGGGACAAAACGCAGTTTACTTGTATTTGAGTCTTAGATTCTAGTATATTCAATAAGACCATGAAGTGGTTTAACAAGTGGTATTATTGAAGACATAATAATACTCAAGAAACTCCACAAGAAAAGCTGAAATTGCAGATCTCGACACTTGCTCAATACCTGTTGATCTATTGAGCCTCAAGTAAATTAATTTAATTCTAAATTCAGTTTTTAGCCCATAATGACTTGGCGAAAACTAAATTGAGGCTTTTTATATATATTTTATATAAGACTTAAAAAAAATTAAATATTACTTAAAGTCTATTCTCTTGTTTTAGATGCAAAATTACTAACTAACTACGTAGATTTTTTTTTTTTATTTTATAGAAAGTTTATAGAAACAAAAAAATTGACAAAACTTTTCACACCTGTTAGAGCATTAGCATCTCGTTTCTAAAAAATATCTCATTTTACCATCTCAAAAGTTACTTTATCTATTATACAGCACATTAAAATAATATATTTATACAATAAAATAATATAACCCAATACCCAAATAAAACCCAATACCCAAATAAAAACCCAAAACCCAATAAAATATTATTTTTTTTAAATACCATCTTGATACAATACCATCATAAAAGTAGGATGGTACTGTAGCTCAATTGTAAATTTTTTTAAAATTAGAAGTGCGAGTAATGCAAGATTTATGGGGTTTGATGCAGAATTTTAGCATATTTAGAGTTTTAGCATGCCGAATACTGATGCTCTTAATGTGGTAGATAAAAATGTGATGCTAGTGGTGGACTTAAGATAAGAACTAACAAAAGTTTTCCAACTCAATGGTTGTGAAAAATGTTGTGAAATTTTTTTGTATTGCTTTTTTTTTTTTTGAGAAGTGTTACATTCACAACATTTCCATAACAAATCTTAGGTGTTAAGTTGTTACTAGTTCTAATTTGAATCCACCACTGAATTTACTTTTTTGTCTACTAATAACAGCTAGTAACAATCTATCACTTAGAATTTGTTGTGAAAAATGTTGTGGACGTAACAATTTTTTTTTCTTGTATTTCATTTGATAAAACAATAGTAATTTATTTATTGGCTAATAATTGGGTTTAATTAATACTATTACAATAGATGGAAGAGTAATAGCAGCATTCCAGCCAGCATACCTTTTCTAAGCCAAGAATTTGTACATCCTTGAGTTGCAAACCATTCATACGTTTTTGCTCGTTTTTGGATAGCCAAAAAAAAAAAAGAAGAAGCTAAAGATTGGTAATCAGTGCCAGGTGAAGCTAGAACCTAAAGGGCTATTGAGTTTCGATCTATGTCTTTCATCGAAAGGATCAAGTGGCTTTTGATCACGAAATGTCTCTGTCCCTCTCTCCGGTTGCTTAGATGCTACTATGCCTACACCCTGCAACAACTAAAAAGGGCCCTTTTTCGAAGGTTTGGAGAGGCTCACTTATTCTACCTATCTCTATGAATATGAAGGAATTTGACAAAGAGATGAGTTACTGTTAACTTAATTTGAAATAGAATGGAAAGCCTAACACCCTGTGGAATTTGTTCTAAGCTTTTGTTGATTAAAATGAGTCATAATTTTAATGTAAGTGTTTTTTTATGTGTATATTAATTTTTTTCGAATTTTATTATGGCCAAATCCTATTGTTCTAAGCCTTGTCTTATTTTATGGCATTCCCTTATTTCATAAATGATATATTTTTTTATTGGTGAAAATACAATTTTAATCCTTACATTTTGAGAACAATCAATTTGGTCAATGTTATTTTTAACTTGCAGTCAATTTAGTCCTTACTGTTAACTCATTAAGAAAAAATGCTTAATGTTGTCCATATGTGGCTATTAAATAATAAAAAATACAATTAATTACTATTAAAAATACATGTCAACAATTTTTTTATAGAAAATTTCAATCTATGGCATCCGCTTTTAATGATGATTTTTTATCAAGTAGTCAATACATCAATCAGTTTTTAATGTAGGCGGGGATTAAACCCCAGATCTCTTATTCAACCATCAGAGACTTTACCAATTGAACTAACTGGAACCCACCCAGGTCAACAATTTTAATAATAATAATTAAAAAAAAAAAACTAAAAAAGCCACCTCCAAAATTAAAATAAAAACTTTTGAAATGGTGAATTAAAAAAATTACCCAACTGTTGTTGGTCTTTTTTTTGGCAACTAAACACAAACCAGTAGACCTATATCAAGCATGAAACAACATCATCATCAACAACGAAGATTAGATTTGGGCAGACTTAAGGTCGAGGTGGGTCTCTTCCTCTCTTTATCTCTATGCTCAAAAGCCAAATAGAAGATGAAAATAAAGAAGATAATTACGTCATAACAAATCTCATTCCCAATCCTTTCTCTCCAGTGAGTATGTTTGAATCAATCTTAATTAATTCCTTGGCACCCAACAGCTAATCTAAGCTGTCTATATACAATGAA
Organism: Notholithocarpus densiflorus; assembly: GCA_030021035.2. NCBI lineage: Eukaryota > Viridiplantae > Streptophyta > Magnoliopsida > Fagales > Fagaceae > Notholithocarpus > Notholithocarpus densiflorus. The sequence goes on from JARYZH020000372.1 coordinate 195,866, forward strand.
ATCGGACGCTTAATTAATTGTCAACTCTCCCAGTCATTTCCAACAACAAAAGAAATCCCCAATCCTCTTATCTTTGTTGTTGCTGTTTTATGCTTGATATGGATGTCTTGGTTTGTGTTTTGTTGCCAAGAAACACCGAGTTGGAGAATTTTTTTAATTTACCCTTTATTTTCTGAGGTGATTTTTTTTTTATATTAAAATTTTTGACGTGGATTTTTTAATAGCAATTAAAATTTTTTTTTATTTTTTTTTTAGCGACATGTGCAATGTGTGCACACTGTTTGCCACATAGGCATTTTCCATTATTGGGTTAATGGTAAAAACCAAATTGATTGTACATTAAAAATAACAAAACCAAATTAACTGTTCTCAAAATATAAGGTAACTGACTGCAACCCTAAAATACAATGACCAAAATAGTATTTTCGCCTTTTTTATTGTTATAATAATTAAGAGAAGTGTTATGTCCACAATATTTTCACAACACTTTTACAACAAATCCTTAGTAATAAGTTGTTGTTGGTTCTAATTTGAATTCACCGCTTAAATTATTTTTTACCACTAAAAGTAAAAACTACTAGTAACAACTTGCCATTTTAGAATTTATTGTAAAAATCTTGTGTATGTTGTATTTGGGATTAGGCGGATTAGGCTGCCTTTCTATTTGTTTTCTTTCCTTTTTTTTCTTTTTCTTTTTCTTTTTTCCTCTCTATTAGGCCGTTTTCCTTATTATCTATTATAACTTTTTTTTCCACACAAGTTTGAGCAGAGCGGAACAGAATGTGAAAACTTTGTATCCTTTTGGCGCTAAAAGCATTCACATAAACTCATCGTGCAAATCTATATATATAAATATATATATATATATTGTCTATTTTAGCATTAAAACATACTTTTTCTATCTTACATACTCACTTTTCAAAAAACCTCACATCAAATTATCTATTTTACACTACATTTCATTTAAGTGTCATTTTTTATCTTGATTTTTTAATTTTTTTTTAAATTTCTTCATACACAATAATCACCATCCACTCTCTTCCTTCATCCTTAGGACGTGTAAAGAAAGAACAAAAAACTAAATGTAAAATAAATAACGGCGTGTAAATTTACATGATTACTATAGCAATTATGTAATTTTACACAACTTTGCATGGCATATTGTTTGTAAATTTTGGGCTTAATTGGCTAAATGTGGTACTTTTTCTATTATACAACCACTGATGCTAGTGATCTTACAACAAAATAGGACAGAATGTGAATAATTTGAATTTAACTTTCAATTTAAACTTGGATTTTGAAGAATAAAGACGGTAATTTCAAAATATTATAGTGCCAATAAATCAAGCTCTTGGGCTAGATCTCGATTTGGTGCAACACCGTCCCTAATAACTTGCCAATGTTTCCTATGCGAGTTAAGCCCTCAATCCAGTGCTCATGTGTTTTGGATAGGACACTAGGTTGACATGTGGCCATTTTAAGACACTGTTGTGCCCATGTGTCACTAGTGCACAAGAGCATTGGAGATAAGCCAAGTCTTTACGCAATTCATTTGTTCCCATGATTAATATATTTGAACCTAGCTTTTCCAGATCACTTTACTAGAGTTTTTCCCTCCTTAAATTTACAATTAATGGGAAGGAGATTTGAACATAAGTTCTCCTTTAAGGAGATCAGCCATTGAATCACGAGTCTCTTGGAAATTTATTTGCTTCCGCTAATCGAGTATATATCAGCCTTTAAAACCTGTTTCAACCCAATAAAAGCCTCTTCAATAGTCCCTCATAAACTTAAAGAAACCACAGAAATGGGCTGTTGCAAGAAGCTTACAAAAAGAAATTAAAAATTACTTTCCAATATTTCTCCTATTCGTTGAATTTGATAACTGTAGATCCTAGTTACCAATAAGTTCTGTGAGGAAGTAAACGAGAAGTTAGAAAAACATAATAGGTAAGATCAGGCAATCCTAAACATAATGGAAAAACAGCATTGTGAAGACTTTACTAGTTTAGAAAAAAAGACTATATGAAAGCCCATCTTAATGGTATATCTGAAAATAGCTCACTTAGAATTGGCAAATGGTCCAAATCAGGAGTCATATCCTAACACTTTTACAAGTTAAACAAATATATAACTTACTTAATTGATGCTGATGATCTGTTGTTTTGTTGGATTAAAAGAGCAGAAATTGAAGCTTTAATGGCATGTTAAGATAACTTTTGCAGTTGGTCTGGGCAGAAATTCAGTAAAGAGGTAGTCTTTTTTTTTGGGTGTGCATGTCTAAAAATGTGAGCAAGAGCACTGAGATAACTGAGGAGTGGGTAACAGTTCCTACTGATCTAAAATACCTGGGCTCTCCTTTGTTTCAATCTAATCACAAAACTGTCTAGTTCAAATAATTAGAGGAAAAGATGGAAGCTAAATTGAGTGGGTGGAGGAGAAACAGTCTTATTGGGTAGGCAGGAGCACCTTTATCAAGTCATTTGCACAAGACTCATCTCCTTTCTTCTATGTTATTTTTCAACATTCCCAATCAAGTTTGCTCTAAGCTTGACAGTTTAGTAGGTAGATTCTGTTCGAATACAAGGCAGTTCGTGGCCCTTAAAGCTTGGGACAAAATATGCCAACCTAAATGTTAGATTTTAGACCTCAGTTGATTGATTCTTTCATGGCCAACTTCATTGGCTTTTTATATTTATATTTGTTAGGGAAAACCACACCAACCACAGTTGAGGTATAAGAAACTGGCACTCTCTTAAGGTATATTTACTCTTGGCTTATTGATAAAATAATCATTTTGTCCATGCAAACTTTGACTGAGGATTCTAAGGTATGATTGGCCACCTATTTTAAATGGTTTCAGCCATAATTATTGGTTTTGATGGTCATAAGGTCCTCTAACTGAAATTAAGTAAAATCATGTCTCGAACTAGAAATACAAATAAGGAGATATCGTTACGTGTGAGAAAGAAATTAAGCACCCCAAAACGTCTATCAAAGGAGGGTACCTAATTCTCACTATCCTGTGTAGTGTAGTTCAATGTTTTCTTTTCTTTCTTTTTTGGATAAGTAAGAAAAGCGTTTATCTGAAAGAAAGTAATTACATAGCATTCTTTGTACACAAGCAGTGTACTCAAACACCTACAAGAGCATAACCTAAAAGAATAAGCTTAACTAACCAGTTCAATCATGCAAGGTGCGCAGCAAGATAGGTGTTGTTAAATGTAAAAGAAATAAAAGCATTCAGTTTAGTTTTGGGAACGAGTGTCCCATGATACCATGCATGCATCAAGAGTAATATGGATGGATCTGGGATAATATTGGTGGTTTTGTTTTGATCGGGGGTGGGATGGAAAAAAAAAAAGTGTTTTTGTTTTTAGCTGTTTGAAAATATTGAGTCATCAAAGAGTTAGGGTTAGAATGTACCTAGAATTCCAATGTAACTTAAAAGTATGTACACATTTTATTTCTCTGCTCATCATCTAGATCTCACAATACTGTATTACTCCTTTACGTTGTTTTGTGGCAAAGATTTGACAGCAAATCAACTTATTTTCCAATAAAAAACTAGACAAAGTTTTGTGTTTGGTGTGTATCAACACATCAGTAGAGTTCCACATTTATGTACACAACACACCAACAGCACTCTGATTCTGGTGCTCTATCATGTGCTAGCAACATTCCGAGTGGATGGGTGTCATGCACACCGAGACACAAACATGGGGGACATATGTGGAATGGTATTCTCTATAAGTTTTTTGGCATTATTGTAGCATTTGTCTTGATCATATACACGAGCCATGCTGTGAGGAATTCCTTACCTAATCCATTGTTCAACTTCATAGGTTTGGATTAGCATTGCAGAAATTGTGTTGTTTGCTCATGGAATTGTGAAGGATTATGATAAGGATAAGGGCCAGGCCTGGTGTGATATAAAAGCAGATTTAATGAAGGTATATGACTCGGTTGGTAATTTAGTCTATAGTGTTTTGTTGCTGTTAGGGCTCCACCAATGTTTGTGCCGTGGGTCTGGACATATCTTACTACCCCTACATTCCAGTGGGTTGTTAATGGTAGCCTAGCTGGCTATTTTTGACAAAATAAAAAAGATGGGATTAAGACAGAAGGATCATTTGTCCTATATAAGTTGGCAATGGAAGTATTTTCTAGATTGACACAATATGGTATAAATGATGCTATGTCCTTCAAGTATCCTCCTAAATGTGCAAGTTTTCATCTCATTCATCTAGATTTCGCAGATGACCTATTGTTTTGCTCTGCTGATCTAGGCACTATTAACCCTATCAGGAAGGTATTACAATTTACAAGACTTGGACTTATTAGGATTTCTTGCTAATCCAAGAAAGAGTGAAATATTTGATGCAGGGGTTCCCCAAGCTATTTAAAATCAGATTCTTAACCAATGAGGTACCTGGCTGTTCCCTTAATCCCAAGTAAGTTGTTTGCTGAAACCATTGCTGGATTAAATCACATCTAGAATTAATTCTTGGACTTTAAAGAACCTGTCCTTTGCTAGAAGGCTATTATCCTCAAGTTTATGTAGCATTTGAGTCTACCTGACAAGCCTTTTTGTCCTCCCCAAGAAGATTATCACTATGATAGAGCAGAAACTTAATTGTTATTGTGGAATGGTGTAAGGGCTAAGGTGAAGGGATTTAGGCTTTGAAAAGATAGAGGATTGGAAAGAGGCAGTCATTGTAAAGCATATGTGGAACCTCTTTGTCCAAGCTGATTCCATTATGGTAGCTTGGGATTAGGGAGAAACTGTAGAAATGAAAGAGTGTCTGGAGTGTAAAAGTTCCACAAAGTAGCACATGGGGATGGAGAAAATTGCTTAAGCTAAGAATTAAAGCAAGATCTTTCTTAAGGTTTGCAGTGGGAGATGGGAGTAGAATTTCTTGGTGGTTGGATTGGCAGCATCCTATGGAGTTCTTTACTCCAGGTATGGTTATAAGGCAGTCTATGATACTGCTAATAATATTGAAGCTACATTGTCGTGTCTTGGAAGATAAAAACTGGAGATGGTGGCCAGTAAGATATGAGGATCTAGTAGCTATACAAAGTAAACTATCTTTGGTAAATTGGGGGTAAGGCTGCCAACCATGATCTCTCCTAGACCCCGCAAAAAGTGGGAGCTTTGTGCACTAAGTACGACCTTTTTTATATATTTTTTTATAAAGCATTTTTTTTTTTTCTTTTTTTATAAAAAAAGTCAATGAGTATGAGAGATTTCTATATGACCAAAATTATTGGCCTTCTTCTACGTGGGAACCATAGACAATTTCCTAAGTTGGCTAAAGGTAGAGTCAGCCTTGTCCTAACACGTTCACCAGTTAACATTAACAAAAGCTTTAAAAAAAATTCAAAATGTCATCCACCATGGGATCTTTGATCCCATTTTTCTTAGCAAGAATCACCCCCAAATTTGAATTGACACCACCATACATTTCATGACGGTTTATTGAAACAACCAGTAGAATAATATCACAATAATCTATGCTATTCAATAAATTTTTTTTATAATTCAATATTACAATAGAGGAGGGGATTTGAACCCTGGATGTTCCAGTGAAAACACCCGGAGGTGCTAACCAGTTGAGCTACAAGTCAAGTCTCATGGAAATCTATTCTATTCAATAACAATATGTAATGTAGGTGCAGGACAGTCATACCTTAATGCGGATTGTCAATTTACATTATTAAACATGAGATAATTAATTTTATTGATGCCAATATCGGATATGGACTCAATGGGCTGCTCATCACCATCCACTGAAGGAACAGAGCTCAATGGTTCTCTACTGAATTCATCTGGAGATGTGACAAGCACAAGATTAACACAGAGTTCAAAGATACACACACACACAGTTTCCAATCTTCCTAAACTTCAAGAAGATCTTAAAATGCATCATAATGGAGGCCAGTTTAAGGCTTACCAAACATTATGTTTAAGGAAGTTGGGGAAGGAGTTGACATGAAGTTAAGGCCAATGTAAAATCCCAATGCTAATACTACAGTCACCATAAAATAAGCTGGCACTGTCAATGCCCAATGCCTGAAACAGATAAGGTTGATCTCACAACTTAAAAAGTGCAAATAATTTAACCTAACAATCCATTTTAGAGAGAATTATGGAAATAATTATTTAGTTAAGTCCAACCCATGAGGGGATAAGTTTAGAGGTTTCCTTGGTTGTTTTAGAATCCAACATTGATTAAAAAAATAATAAAAAGGTATGTTAATTCAATTAAGAGTGTGAGTCCTACATTGATAAAAAATTTATTAAAAAAAAAAGAAAGTATGGAGGTGTAATAGTCACTATAAGTAGAGTTGGGGCATAGCTTTTGTGGATTTGTGAGAATTAAAAGAAAAAACTTAGTCTAATATGTTAGTGCGAGAACACCTTTGAGTGTTACATTTGTGAGACTCTGTGTGGTTGTAATCCTTATTATTAATATATTATATGCAGTGTCCTGGTGTTACTAGTGTTTTACGATAACTTAAAAACTTTTAATTCATACATTTGGTAGATGTTCTTGTTTTAAACACAAACTTGTCAATATTTCAAATTTAGACTGCTCGTTTTTTTTTTTTTTTTTTTTTTCAGAAGTTCCTTTTTTACTTTCTACGCCTACCCAGTAGTTCTTTAATATAAGACTTCACCCTCCTCCTTTCTTTTACAAGGGCAGGAAACTTCATTTGACCCAAAGCTCATTGGCTTTTAGAAGTTAATAAATTCTTTTAGGTCCAAATTCAGCAAATGTCACCAGATTTTAAAAAATTTACAATTGGAAATGTTTTAGGCATAGAAGAATTCTGAACTGACCAAATTTAAAAGTATAACGTAGAAACCAATCTTAGATACCTGCTGGGATAGTAGGAAATTCCAATGGAATGTAGCCAATCCTCTGGAACATATGCCCATACCAAGAAAATAACTGCTCACAGCAATAGAGGTGTATGAGAAATTAACAGATCCCTAGTGACACAAGAAAATCATAAAAAATTGGTTAAAATCTCTTATCACACGCCCTTGCTAAGACCAAAAACTATAGAATAAGGTTGATGTCACTGCACTTACTGCTTCTAGATATACAAAATCATTCACCAATGTAAATATTCTTCACTTGACATCCTAAACCTTTTTAATTGAACTTATAAGAAACTATCAAAATCAAAGATCTTAGAACTAAAGCCAGATGAATAAACTTGAATGATCAATTGCGCCACAGTATGCTGTTGTCATAATCAATTTTATATACACACACATAGAAAGTGCAGCTGTCACAGCATGCCAGAGATATAAAGATGCATCTCTATGTCAGCATGACAAAGAAAGACCCACCATTGTTTATAGTAAGGTTCAGTTATCCAGACAACAGAATAAGGTAAAGATGAATTCACAGATAACATCATATATATTGATTGAAACATTTTGACTTTTTTCAGGCAAATTCCAGAAACATTTCAGTGTGAAATGCATTTTTTTTTTTAAAGGCAGTCACTATTCCCTACAAATTAATCAAAATCAATAACCTCAATTAAGAGTTTCAAGACCCACAGGAAATAGATAACTAGGCAACTTCGGCTAAATCATGTCTAAAATGAAGTAAAAGCATAACCAATGAATTGGACCTGTAGCGATGACAGTTGTTATGGAACCAACAAACCCATAGACTTCTGATGGCTTGGGACCATGCTCTCCAGACAGTCCAAACCCAGAAGTCCTCTCATCTGCATCCAAAAAGGAGACAGTTGCCCTTCTCTTCTTTGACAGACTGAGAATTCTTCTGGGACTACTGACAGAATAAGGATCTTCCATGGCTTGCCCTTATCAAAATCTAGCATTCCAGCACACTCAAGGTGATGTTATTGAATGCCAAATTCCCCACTGGAAGCCAAGATTCATAGCTGCAGTGAAACCCAGAATAAACACCAAAAGACATAAGACAACTGTAAACCCCTTTTAAACAATATGCTATCATCACCCACGAAGGATTAGACCATATAGAAATCTAAATTCAAAGTAACAGGATATTAAATACCATGGTGCCAATGGATTCGAAAGCTATTTTTCTCATACAAGCACTCACAAAATTATCTGCAAAGTCATGAAAGTAAAAGGTCAGACTTAGAGCAAAAAACTCCCACTTTTGCTGAGTCTAGGAGAGATGATTGGTAGGAAGCCTTATACCCAATTTCCTGTTTTTTTTTAGAGGCAATTGCCACACTTGAACCATGACCTGTCACTTTTGGTGGAAAGCACTTGCCATTGCACTAAGTCCCGACCTTAGAGGTTGGGAAAGTAATAAAGATTAAGGAACCACATCAAAAGAAAGAGAACGACAGAGCCAAATTTAACATCACAAACAGATATGAATACACATAATAAATATTATCCACAAACACATATGTACAGTACATATATATATCAAAGAATCACTGAGACTTTAAAAGGCTTTCTGATTGCAGGTTTCTAAGGATACATATTATTGTCAACAGGAAAGGAAACATGAAGCTAAGACCAAAACCATTTAACACTATAACCTTTTTAGATGATTGGTGGCACAATATACTGTTAGGATTGTAGATTGTATTGTATTGCTGATGCAAGCTGGAAATCTGTTTCTGGCGGTTAGTGCAGCTAGCTGCCAGCTGTAGGTGGTTATGACAGTTGGTTATCAGTTAGAGTAGGATTGATTGAGGAATGTATAAAAAGGGGCATTACTGTTGTATTGAGTTAGGCAATAAGAATGAACTCATTTTAGTTTCTCTCCATCTCTCTAATTCTCTAAATCTTCTCTATTTCTGTCTTCTTCTTTGGAGGCCCAGCTGACCTCGAATCCAGCTACAACTCTCTTTGATCTTAACATATACATTCACCCAATTTCTCAAAAAGCATAAAAAACATAAGAGTAAATAAAACAAGGAAATCATTCTGTCATTAATAACCATGGAGAGTGGAAACTTCCCAAATGTACACTTTTCATTCTGTTTTATTTTCTAAATTATTGGCAAGTTATACATTGAGTTTTTAAAACTATTTCAATGGGAGGGATAACCATATCGGTGCAAGAACTCAGTGGCAGCACTTCCTATCTTTATTTCCACCTTTATAACAATGCAATGGAAGAAAACTGTAACCATCTATGTCTATGAACATAAAACAAGAAGATTTACATATTAGTTATGTGACCGAAATTGAAACATATTAGTTACATGGCCACTATTGGAACTCAAAGTCTTCCAATGTGAAGAGCTCGAGTTCCACTAGAAACTTAGAAAACAAAAAATATCATCTCATAATTTTCTCTATGGAACAAGGGTCTCTGAGTTCCAAATGTGGTCATATAAATAATAATATGTTTGCAAAATTAGCTTAACAGGCGCTGCCGGGGGAGGGGGGGGGGACCCATAAAACAACAGCTGAAACCATTAATGACAAAAAACCCCTATCCAGGTGATGGGTTCATTGGTCTTTTTATTTTTATTTTTTGGGAAAAAGGGCTCATTGGTCTGGACGTGACGAAATTCAGCGGTCACATATTCAATACACCACACTATCGGTTCAAATGGGTTTTTTGAAATGTCTTATAAAAGTTTCTCAAAAAAAGAAATGTCTTATTAAAAAGGGAGTGGATTAGTTCCCCTTCCTTGTTTACTTTTTCTTGGTAATGGGCATGCCCAAATGGCTTGAATAGTTGAATTAGCTGAGAGAACATTTACACAATCAATTTGGGTGCATATCAAAAGCTGCATTAATTACAATTTGCTAAATCGTGGTCTGTGATTGAAACAGAGAAAGCAATTGGAGAGGGAGAGAGTACCTTGAATAAAAACTTTTCTGTAGACTTGGCTGCTTTTTTAGTTATTTTGAGTTTTGACCAGAACTTTGCGGCCGTTAAAGATGAAACGAAACGACTGAAGATTGGGCTGGATGTCGTTTTGGATCCTACGGTTGGGAGGGACTGCTAAGACAAGAGAAGTCGACCCAACAAACTTCAAAACTTGACTTGCCAAGATTACGGCGATCGAGGAATCAAAGGACATTGACAAGATTCCTTTGATAGAGATGGTTGGTAATCTACAGACTTACGAGTTAGGGTTAACAAGGATTGGTAAGTCAGGCAAGAGCAAGAGCATGGCGCTGAAGGCCAAGAACAGTGACACAGATGAGTCTTTAGACGTTGAAGATTCTAAGATGAAGTCCTACACCACCAGGCAGTTCAAGAAGTTTATGAAGAAAGCCAATGGAAAGGGCTTCGACAAGGATCGTAGGCAATCCAGTTCTTCTCAGTTCAAGAGCCAAGATAAAGGGAAGAAGGATGCAAGGGATGGCGGTCAGTACACTGTTCCCGCAGGACCAAAGTGCTTTGGGTGTTAAGGTTTCGGTCACATGAAAAATGAGTGTCCTACATATCTCAAGAGCATTGGGAAGAGCAAGGCACTTGCTGCTACTTTGAGCGACATCGAGCCTGAGGATGATTCTGACAATGAGGATGACAGAATCTTGAATGCCTTCACTGCCACTGTCAATCCTACTGAAGGGATTGTTGAAGATGTGGATGAAGAAGAAGAATTGGTGGATTCTAAGTTTGAGAAGATGAATGATCAAGATGATATCCATATAGCCTATGAGAAATTGTACAAACTATTTGAGAAGCATGAGAAACTTTATAGGCTGGCTACCAAGAAGCTCAGTGATGTGAAACTTGATCGTGAAGAGCTTTCCACAAAATTTGATGAGGCTAATCAGATTATTGGAGCACTAAGATTCGAGAACAATTTCTTGACTGAGAAAACCAAGAAGCTTGAAGCGGAGTTGTTTCAAGTCAGAGCTCAATTGGAGAGGACTTCAAGTGCAAAGCTTAATGAGATGCTCAATCTTCAGAAATCTGCTTCTGATCGAACAGGTTTAGGGTATGGTCTTTCTTCCTCTAATATTGCTTCTACTAGTTCTACTGTTTTTGTTTCTCCTGCTAATAATGTTGAAATTGAAAACAATGATGTTAAAACTGTTTTAGCTAGTGAGAACTTAGACAAGAATAAATCTATCTTAGGAGCACCCCCTAAGCAAAACAAGAAGGAAGCTAAGAACCCTAGGACTAAAAAGGCTAACTCTTAAAAGCCTAAACAGAAGAAGCAGCATCTCTGTCATCATTGTGGAGTTGCCGGTCATACTCGACCAAATTGCTATAAGTGGCTAGCCACTCAACAGAACAACGACATGATAGCATCTGGAATCCAGAATCAGTTTCAATCCTCTCTTGCTCCTCTTGGAGATCTTCTCAAAGCCCTCATATTCCTTTCGAACTTGAACGGTTTCAATTCTTCCCCTTCACCGCCGGTTCAAGGGTTTAATCAAAGGAAAGGTTCTTCCAAGGTGTGGAAGGAAAAGGGCTCCAAGTGATTCTATCACTTTCTTCTCTCTCTTCTTGTTTTTGTTTGCATTACTTGTGTGTTTTGTTTTACTGTTTAGAGTCAGTCTAGTTTTTATGCTTTGCTTAACTTGTTTTTGTTTGGTTATTTTTCAGTTTTGCTTTGTTTTGTTTTTCATATAAAAATAAAAAATAAAAAAATTTGAAAAATCAGAAAAATACAAAAACAGTGTGTGTTTTGTGTACATTGGTACTTGTGTACCTTGGATGGCCATTGAAACAAAGTTTTCTAAACTTAGTATCTCTTGTAGCTTAGATAAGCATCTCTATGCACAACTAAGCAAGTGAGTTTTGTGGATCTTGTTTGTGATGAGTAAGATTAAGTTGTCTCTTGTACTTAACACTCGTATCACTCTTTTTGATGGGAAGGATTAGAAAATCCTAAGAGAAAGGCATAAATAACCATCTCACCACTGTTGCCCGCCAATCATGAATGACATTTGTGTGCTTTGGCATAGCAAAATTGGAATGTCAAATGCTTAACATAATTGGGTATTTCTTTTCTATCTCTTATATGCCCATGCATGATTTGCTTAAAAAGAAAATATGCAAAGAAAAAAAAAATCAAAAGCAAAAAGATCAAAAATGCTTTTAAATATGATTGTAAGCGTGTATTCTAGGAGATGTGGGAGTTATAGGATGTACCTTGAAGGTGATAATCCCCATTAAACAGTTATGATTGTGTGTGAGTTAAAGTGATTTTCTCATATCTCAAATTGTCATAACATGTTGACACATTTGCAATCTTGCGATGTTTTTCACACACAACACGCAATATTCTTTGCTACTCTTGATACATGTGCAGGTACAATGTGATTTGGCCATCACAAGGGTTACATGTGTTAATGTATGCTCACTAAACTGTCTTAACTTGTTTTTGAAATATAAAATCGGTTAAACTTGTTTAGTGCGTGTGTGTGTTTTTGAAGATCCATGTGCTTAAAATTTTTGTTGAGAGATGATTTTGAGGGCTTAATATGTTGTTTGGATCTTTGGTTGAGTTGCATGCTTGATTGCATTCATATCTGTGTTTTTCTCTCATCGAAAAAAACTGTTTTGAAAAGCTGGCTCGACACCTGCTCGATACCTCCTCGATAGCTGGCTATCTGTCGAGCTTCCTTAGCTTTTTCTTATCGCAATCTCGCTAGCACCTTGACACCTGGTGGATCGATCGAGAAAGTTTCTGACCCCTCGATAGCTTCTCGACACCTGGTGGATCGATCGAGCTTCTGTTCTTGTTCTTGGTGTTTCTTCCTCGACACCTTTTCGATACCTGAAATTGTCGACGGCCATTTCCTCGATACCTTCCTCGACAGATATTTCGATACCTCTTGACAACTTCATTTGTCGAGATTTACTGAGGACCTATATATTTGTTCTTCGCGATTCGCTCCTCATTTTTCTCAATCTCTCTCTCGACAGAAGCATCTCCTCACCTCCCAAACAATCTCATCTCACTCCTATCTTGATCCTCAAGGTTTCTTCAAGCTTCTTCAAGTTTTTCTTCGCTTGGTAAGCTTCTAATCTCTTCCATATTCATGCATTTCATGTTTTGAAACCTAGGTTTTGGGGTTTTTGAAAAATTTTGGGGTTTTTAAAATTTGATGAGTTATTGTTGAATTTGTGGATTGAGTTTTCACTTAAATGAGTTTAAAATCTCATGCATTGCATCACATTAGCAATATAATAGTATTGTCATGCATTTAGATGTGTGCAAACTGTTTGTGTGTTGATAGGTTTGGATTGGGCTGAGCTCATGATGCAATTTCTTTTGCATGTCACATATTCATGCATTTCCCATGCATACATACTTCTTTTCACATATTCTTACAATTGTGAACTGTTTTGGGACTTTTCTGATTCTCTTTCTCTCTCCCTCTACTGTTGGTTACGTTAGTAGTGTCTATGGCACCGAAACATAAATCCGCTTCGTCCCGGAACCCTCTTCGTTCCAGGGCATCCTCTTCATCTTCTGATTTTGCCCCCTATCTCTTCGGTTTCGTGATGATGATGCTCACAAGGAATTCTCAGAGAACTTTTCTAGACGAGGTGTTCATTCGGAACGCCAAGTCATTCTGTTAGACTTTGCCGACACTGACCTTCCCGATGTCATTCACAGTCGGGAATGAGAGTCTCTTTGTGTCGAGCCCATCACTTGTCCTCTCGTGCTTATTCAGGAGTTCTACTCCAACATGCACGGGATTGACCGTTCTGTCCCTCACTTTATCACTCGTGTTAGGGGTGTTAGCATTCCTGTCACACCGCAGCTTGTTGCGGATGTGCTTTGAGTTCCTAGGATAGCGTTTCCTAACTATCCTAGTTGTGATCGTCTGCGGATTGTGTCCAAGGATGAGCTCATGGCTGTTTTCTGTGAGCGTCCCTCAGATTGGGGTGGCCGCCAGTTCACATCCTGTAAGGGCTTTGCAAAAGGTCCTAGGTTTTTGAACATGGTGATGACTTTTGTACTCCATCCACTCTTTCACTACAACTCCATCACAGAGCCTCATGCTCGATTTTTGTTGTCTCTTCTTGAGCATCTGACTATAGATTTCCCTTCGCATTTCATTCTTTCTATTATAGATGTTCATCTAGATTCGGCGTCCCGTGATAAGCTCATCTTTCCTTCCGCTATCACGAGGATCTTACGCCATTTTTCTGTTCATTTTCCCTCTTCCGACCATTTTTCTTTCATGTGTGCTATAGACTACGCTACCGTAAAATGTAGTGAGGCGCATTTTAGGTCGCGACAGACGGATTCAGCAGCTCCTCCCTCCCGTCCTGCTCCATCCAGATCTGCTCCTTCCACACCTGCTCCCTCCTTTTCTACGAGCGATGTAACTTTAGGGGACATCATGGCGCAGCTGAAGCGTATGGATGCTCGCCTTGATTCACTTTCTACGGAATTGTATCAGGTGAACGTTCGTGTCGGTCGTATTGCACGGCGACAGGTGACCATGGGTGGTTTGGCTTCTGAGGCTTCTCTTCCACCACCTCCTCCCGTGGCCTCTGATTCTGAGGATGATGATGGTGATGACGATGATGCTTCAGATGATGATGATGGAGATGCTAGCTCTACCAATGAGATGTCTACTTGACACTCTTACCCTTTGTCACTCGTGACAAAAAGGGGGAGTAGTTTTGAATATGAGAGTAGTTATTCTTAGGGGGAGAGTTAGTATAGGACTAGCTAGCTAGAGATGTGCCTAATAAATCGGTCAGATGTGATTGCATAAGATATTGCATCCACTGTGGGTTTTTTTTTTTTTTGAATTACACTGGTTAGACGTGTGTTCCTCGATTGAAGTTAAGAACACACTAATACTCACTTTCTAATATGCAAAGCTAGACCCACCAAACAAGATTACACAGGTGATCGATCCATCCTCCTTTTTGTCAATCCAGGATCATGCCCAAAAGATCAACCTGGCTAACTAAAAACTAGTATGAATGCTAGGTTGTAACACCAAGATAGTTGATTTAGACTAATAGACTTTGATACCAATTTACTAGGGGGAGGGTTTTTGCTTGAATTATAGGATCTAGTCATGTGTGCTGAAGCTTAAATCAAAATCCAAATAAATAACTTAAATGTCGTACATCAACAATCACACAAAAGTCACGTAACTTTTTGAGTAATGATGTGTCCATAACATTTTCACAACAAATTTTAGATAATAAGTTGTTATTAGCAGGTAAAAAAGTTATGTCAATGGTAGATCTAGATTAAAATCAGCAACAACCTACTACTTAAGATTGTTGTAAATTTGTAGTAAAAATGTTGTGAACGTAGTATTATTTTAACTTTTTTTAATGCGAAGAACACAAAAATAAGAAAAAACATGGGACCTAGTCTAGCTAGAGAAATGCACTGTAATAACAAGTTTACAAAAAGTACCAATTAAGTTATTGACTTAGGATGCATTTGTATATAAACCGTTGGAAAACAATATTTTGAGTTTTTATAAAAAAGCTATAAGAAATTGTTGTTGCAAAATAGAGTTTTGAGTTTTAAAAACACTATTTTAAGCTCCCAAAATGCCTAACTAAATGGACCCTTACTATATACCTATGAATCTCTAATATTCGTTGGCTATCCACGCCTTGTAACTTCAAAGCAACACATGCCTTATCTTCAAGCTTTTTCTTGACACTTGCATTCTTTGATTGTGAAATTTCTTTACGGATTAGAGAATAATGATTCTCAAACTCTCATGGAAGAAATGAGTAAAAGTTTTTTATGTGATGTATCTGTGGCGTAAACTGTAAACATGCTTTCTTGATCAAACATTCACAAGTATAAAAAAGGATACTCAAGAAAACCTAGAACTCTCACAAGGATGATCACTCAATGAGTTAAGAGAGAACTAGAAAGAGAGAGAGAGAGGACAGGCGGCTTTGAATGGATTTTAATCTCTATGAGTACCTTAAGCCTTTTGAGTTTTGAGCAATTAGTACTTTTGTGTACTCTTATGCAAGAGGGACGTCCTTGTATAGGCAAAAATGGATGTCTTTAGAATCAAGAGAAAGACAAGGATTTATAACCCTAGCTAGCAAATAATTTTTTTGTAAAAACTAACCAGTTCTATTGAATCCCTAATGACTTCGTAAAACAAGCATCTTGATCAATTTATTTTTAGAGGAGTTTTTAACCAGAAGGAAAAGTTTGTAAGAAGATCGATCAAGGAAAAAAAAGGTGGGATTAATTTTGACTCACAAAGCTCGTAGGAATATCATCAAATGAGAAGAATGAAGAATCACAATTTTGAAGGTTTTTCAAAACCGATTATTGTGAATTTTAAAACGTTGTTTTATGAAAGATGTGAGACAAAAAGACTAAAACTAAGAGTATTCTCATCAGGTGTTCTATAAATATGTCATTTTGACACATCAAAAAACCTACTTTATTATTTTAATACACCATTTTACAATTCACTGTTCATCACATCTTCTATTTTTCAATTCTATACATTAAAATAATATTTTAAAAAACCAACAATAAAAAAAAAATACAAAATAAAAACCCATCACCATACACAAACACAAGCACAAAACTGTAACAAACCCACCACCATATACAAGCACAGCCTGCCACCATCACCCAATACTACATAAAAAAATCCCCAAAATCAACACAAAACTCTCCAAAAAAAAAAAATGAAGAGATGAATCAACTCCATTTATACAACCCAAATCACATGGAATCAACCCAACTCCACCACCACCCACAATCACATGGAATCCACAACATAAACATAAAAAAAATAAAAATAAAAATAAAAAATCTGCCAAAACTTACATGTAATCTCCACCAGTCAACCTCATTGGTGAGGCCGAACTCCACTGCGATGGCCGATCTCAATGGCAACAGTCTAGGCGGAGAAAAAAGAATAAAGAGAAAGAGAGAGAGAGAGAGAGTGACAGGAAAAAAGAAAAAGAGAGAGACAGAGAGGCACAGAGAAAGTGACAGAAAAAAAAAAAAAAAAAAAGGGAGAGGTGAAGATTCTGGAGAAGAAAGAAGAAAAAAGGAAGAGAGAGCGACAGAAGATGAGAGGAGAGGCGGAGAAAGATAGAAGAAAAAAGGAAGAGAGAGAAGAAAGAAAGTCATAAAGGAAGAGAGAGAAATTGAATAAAAATGATTTTTTTTTTTTTAGCATTTTCGTCCGTATCATTTCAAAGATGGAACGGTACTATTCATGTGTACCAAATATTATAGCATTTAGAACATCTCATGAGATGGGTTTTTTGGTGTTTGGTGTGCCAAATGACAAATATTTTACATTTGGCACACCTGATGAGAATGCTCTAAGGACCAGACTCCATAGTGTGGTTTTAGGACTCTATGTCGCTTACCTATTAAACTAGCCTTGAGTGCCAACTTTTACAACTCAATAAAACCATAGAATTCACAACGAGTCCAAATCTTCTATCTCACTTTTTCTGCTCCACTCTATACTCTACCAATAAAAACTTGCCACATGTTCACCTAATTAATTAAATACTGCCAACACATGCTCATTGCTCTAGAAAAGCTCTGCAACCAAAGAAAATTCATTTCAGAAATTGAAAAGGTTCATAGTAAACTCAAAGATAGTTGCAAAAGGAAAGACTTGCAGATAAAGTGTTATGAGAAAAACTGTGACTGTTCAACAAAAAGAAGAGATCATTTCAAGAAGTATCTTTTGAAAAGGAGACATCATGCAGGACCAAAGAAAAAAAATTTCAGGAAGAAAAAAATGGAAGTTTCTTAGAAGAAATCAATTTAAAGGAAAGACTTCAAAAGTCTGTTTCGTGTGCAAAAAACCAGGCCATTTTGCAAAAGTCTGTTTAGGTGAACATGTGGCAAGTTTTTATTGGTGGAATATAGAGTGGAGCAGAAAAAGTGAGATAGAAGATTTGGACTCATTCATAACAACCTTAAATCCACTACATCTAGAATCCACGAGGACTTTAATCCCCATTGTGATAGAAGAAAAAACTCAAATTTTAATAATAAATGCCTTGAGATGGTCACACAGACATTTTATTATTATATCAAGACTCACTTAACTTGAAAAGAAAATCAAGATAAATTAAGAAGATAAAATCCTGTTTTCCCTAAAATGTCATAATAATCAATGAATAGAACAATCAAACAAGAGACAAATCGATAAAATCCCAAAAAAAAAAAATCAACTCCCACATGACATCATTTTTGGGTTCGAGATGTCCCCATTAACATAGCTTTTAAGACTCAGAATATATAATAGTATAAAATCTGGTAATACATTTTTCATCAATTATATTATTACAAAATTCAAAACAGTACAATTTAAAATAAGAGACATTCCATATAGCAATCAACCTCGCGATTCCACCAATTTTATCTGAAACCATAACATACTAAAAATTAGACACACAAATTAGAAAATAAAGTGAATAAAGCTGAACATAGAATAAAACAAGTAGGTGGTTAGTTATAGAAAAATGATGTCTAATGTATTAGAGAAAAGCAATAAAGTTTAAAAGGTTAATTAGATCTTTATCTAACTTCATATGATTATAGGTTAGAACTTTATCAATAGGATTAAATTTGGTTCCTAGTCTATAAAACCAAGAGGTAAATTCTTACTCACACCCTATTCAATGAGGTTAATTATAGCAATGTTTGGGATAGCTTTAATCTAAGTGGCTTTAATCCATGAAAATTTATTAATTGCTTACAAGTACCTTTTCATGAATTGTGTGTATTGTTGGAGAGAGAGAGAGATGTTAGATTTACCGAATGAAGAATTGGCGTTGGGTTTAGATAGTGTATATAAATGAAATCTCATCCCTTTTTGAAATCCTGTTCATACCATTGAAGTAAACAATCTCCAAAAAGAATTATCTTCTTATGCTCTTTAAATTGTTTGTTACAAATTGATTCAGCATTTGAAGCCTTCTGATATATTGGGTCTTCCAGAAAGTCATACTGCATGCAACGTGTAAAACTTTGAATAACACAAGATGCATGGATCATCTGGAACTCTTCTTTTTTCACTTTCTTACATCCTTCAAAATATTCTTCAAGGCAAGTACTAAATGTTCTTTCCATATTATCGAATTTAAAAGGATGAGAAAACGAGATTAGAAGTGAAGAAAGATGAAGAGAGATAGAGGTCAAATCAGCTTGCACTTCAATGAGCACAAGGATAGCCAAATCTATCATTACCAACATAAGATTTTTCATTGATTTCATAGTCATCGATTTTCTTCAACTTTCGAGAGTTTCTTGTTTTGAAATTAAATATGGTTAAAATTGAAACCCTTATCCTCCTTATATACAACTGAATGCTTAGAAGTTTTTTTTTAATAGAAGAATTAGGCTATAAATTAATTTATTCTTAAAATATTTTTGGTCAAATACGCATTATTAAAAAATTTTAACTTTGAGAATTTTGAGCTTTTTTAAGTTGGTTGGCATCTAGTTTAAGTAATACCTTTTGGTTTTGTCACAAGTTTCATAATAGTTTTTCTGTTAACGTGTGATTTTTTTTTGTTTTGATAATTTGATAGTTGGGATGGGAGAATTTGAACCCTAAATATTTCGCCCATTGTAAATACTAGAATGTATCAATTAATTACAAAAAGTAAAATATTCTCGTAATACTGGTATGATCCAATAGCTATAATATATTTGTTCAATATATACACTTATTTTTAAAGTTTTAAAATAAGATATTGGTTCAAAAAATATGATAAACAAGTCATATTATTGTATATGAAATTCAAATAATTTTATCATTCGTTATAGTTATATATTGAAGTTACTATTCATAAGTCTTTATCTATGGAGAAGAAAACATATAAGAAAAAAATGGTTTATTGAATATTATGGTGTGATTTTTAATTTTGAATTAAGTTAGTAGAATATAAAAAATTTAGTCCTCATAGCAAAAAAAAAAAAAAAAAAAAAAATTATATGGTATTAACTCTACACTAAAGGGTTTTTTTTTTTTTTTTTTTTAGGAAAAATTTACTGTGAGTTATTTTAAAAGGTTTACTTTTGATGGATATATATATTTATATATATATATAAATATATATATATATTTATTTATATATTGTGAAAAGGCCGTGTTTTGATGGATATAGATTATAACTTAATTAAGTGACTTTTTTCATATAAAATAATGTCCTTTGGTTTGTTATGAGCTTCCAAAATAGTTTATGACGTAATTAGTAGATAAATTTTAGCAAAAATCATCTACAGAATCATATCCAATATCTATGATCAAGTACAACAAATTTATTTTGCAATTAACATCCTATTTTAAAATTTGTCAATCATACAAAATTAAATTTGTCTTAAAATTAACAAATAACTGAAATAGTTGACGTGAGTTTAAAATAATGAGAACAAATAACTATAAACTATATAATACAACATTTCCCTAGAAAAGTTTTATTTAAATACTTAAAAATGGTGACTTTTCATAAGTTAAAGTGATTTTTTTTTCTTCTTCAAATAACGTCCCATGGTAAGTGTTACATGCCTCCAAACAGTTAATATGTAAATATTGAGTATTTCTTTTAGCAAAAGTATTATAAACTTGCAAGGCAAGAACAAACACATTAAATGCGTAGAGAAGAAAACATGTATAGAAACACAAGTTATAAAATCCAGTAGCTTACATAATCTTAATTGAGTAGAAGTTCACAAAGAACATGGTACATAAACTACTATCCCTATCAAAAAGAGCACACGTGCGCACACACATGTCGTTTACACCCCCTAAAATTGAGCTATCTAAGTATAAAACCACTCTCCATTCTGCCACGGTCGAAATGACAAAGGATAAATGTAATTATGTAACAATGCATGGCAGGAGAAGGTGAGACACACTCTAAAACTTACATGCAGGAGGCCAAACAAGGGAGCGTGAACCTAATTAAGGTGCCTAATTAACAAACCTCTTCGCATCCATGTCCCTAATGTTAGAAAGAGGCTCGGCCTTCACCCATTTTGTGAAGTAATCAGTTCCAACGAGAAGCCATCTTCGGTTTTCAGCAGCCCTGGGAAATGGTCCCACTATGTTCAAGCCCCACTGTGCAAACGGCCAAGGACTAGAGAGTGGATTCAGTATCCCTCCAGGCTGATGAATATTTGAGGCGTACATTTGACACTGATCACACTTCTTAACGGAATCTTGGACAACTTTTTGCATACTTGGCCACTAGTACCCCTGGGTGAGAGCTCTGTGTGATAAAGACCTTCCCCCAGTGTGACTTCCACAAATCCCTTCATACAGTTCCTCCAACAAGGGTTCCACAGTTTTGGGATGAACACACAGTAGATACGGTCCTGAGTGGGAGTGTTTATACAATTTCTTCTCCTCGAAAAGCCAATATCGTGGGGCCTTTCTACGTATTTTGTCAGCTTCATTTTTATCCTCGGGTAGTAGTCCTCCCTTTAAGAATGAAACTAAAGGGTCCATCTAACTTGGACCGACTTGTATGCTATACACCCTAACTGGTAGCTAATCAACATGGCAGGGAGTTTCCAAATCTTCTACAATTATGACTCGAGGTAGGCCTGGTCCCGAGGAGGTGGCCAACATAGCCAACGAATCTGCAAGGGAGTTCTGCCCTCTCGGGATTTGCTTGAGAGAGAAGCTTTTAAAGCGAGATTGGGCATACCTAACTTTGATGAGATACCCTTGCATTCGTTGATCTCTGGCCTCAAATTCTACATTGACTTGCCCGATCACCAACCGTGAGTCTGAATAAATTTCTATACCTTCCCCTCCAAGCCTGGCAACCATTGTCATCCTAGCCAACAAAACTTCATACTCAGCTTCATTGTTGGTGGTCGGGAAGCCCAACCGCAAGGACTTTTCTACAACTAGCTTCTTGGGGGATACCAGGACAACGCCCACTCCAGAGCCTTTTTGGTTTGTCGCTCCGTCAGTGTACACTTCCCAGGTTGTAGGAGAAGAGGTTGAGACCACCAAAACACTTGGTCCTACCCCCTCATTCCCCATTGCATCCTCAGTAAACTCTACTACTAAATCTGCCAAAGCTTGCCCCTTTACAGCAGTACGAGGCAAGTATTTAATATCAAAGGCCCCAAGTATGGTCCCCCACTTAGCAATCCTTCCAGTATAATCAGACTTCCCTAGTAACGCTTGCAAAGAGAATTGCATGAGTACTACGACGGTGTGCGCCTGGAAATAATGAGGAAGCTTCTTTGTAGCATGTACAATGGCCAAAACTGCTTTTTCCAAAGGTAGATAGCAAATCTTTGCTTCTTGTAAGGATTTGCTAACATAATACACATGTCCATGTGGTGCTTTAATTATTGACTACAGGTCCATTATCCAACATTTTGAGGAAGCTCACATCAGTCACACCCACTACAATGCAAAGAGAATCATTGCATGAATATTTGGTCAAGGAAGGGAACTCTTCTAATGATCCTTTTGTATTGCATTCTTAACCCCCCCCCCCCCCAAAAAAAAAGAAAAATTTGTAAAAGCTTATAGGTAATGCTTGGGATGTTATTTATTCTAAACGTTGTACTACTTAATTATCTTTAATTTAATTCCACTTTCACCAAAAAGAATATATATATTCCCCTTTTATTTTCTCTCTCCTTTGCTAGCTAACACTCTCTTTTGCTTGGGTTTGGCTACAAATTTTTTTTTTTTGTTTTTTTTACCTTTTGTTGCTGATGTGTTTATAAAATAATATTTTATTAATACGATGGAATGCAAAATAAAGAATGAAATGTAAAATATGTTGTAAAAGTGATTATGTAAGATAGATAAAGTGACTCTTTAATGATATTATCTTTCACATTTTTGAATGGAAATGCTCTCAAAGATTAAAATCATTCATAATTTAATCTTTCTCTTCTATACAATTTGAACAAGTATAGATTGAACAACCCAACAATCTCACGTCATGGATATACCATTTCACAACTAGTTGAAGATGAGTACTAAAAAGATATATTGAGCATCCACAGCAGTGGAGCTAAAAATTTAGTTTTTTAGCTCCACCAAAAGTTACTTTATCTATTTTACCTACACACATGCTGCAGCAGTGGATCTATTTTAGCTTTCAACACAATAAAATAATATAAATATTACAATAAAATAATATAACTACTACAATAAAATAATCCATCTCACTACAATAAAATAATATATTCACTACACACAACTATCACAGCCACACATTCCACCAGCAACAACCTTCATGTGACAACCACAGCCCACGGCAAGAAAAAAAAAAAAAAATCAAACAACCACCAACACAGCCACAACCATAACCCAACACAGCCACAACCACCAACACAGCCCACGGCAACAACAACAACCACAGCTATCAAACCACCACCAACACAGCCACCAAACCGCCATTTCAACCACAATCCACAATCACAACCAAACCCAACAAAAAAAAAATCAAACACCCAAAAACCCATGCGAAGAATAACCAAAAATACCAGGAAAAAAAAAAAAAAAAACAACAACAACAACATATCGGAAACCCACAAACCCAGCAATCCAAAACCCATGAACCCAGAATTCCTGCCGTTGCCAATCATGGCGCCGTTTTACTGCCGCCTTGACCGAGCATAGAGCTTCGATGGGTCCGCGGCGCCCTTGAGTTCGATGAAGGCGAGATGGGTCGGCGGCGTGGGATGGCAACTAGGCGATGACGATGAAGATCGACGATGAAGATTAGCGATGATGAAGATCCAGAATAGATCGGCGAAGCAGAGAGTAGATGAGGGAGAGAAAAAAAATGAGAAGGAAAGAGGAAGAAAGAAGAGAAGCCGGAGAGAGAGAGAGAGAGAAAAAAAAAAAAAAAAAAAAGAGAAAACATTTTTTTAATGGAAGAGGAGAGAGAAATTCAATAAAATAATTTTTTTTTTTTTAGCTCTCATGAACAATGCACATCTATTTATAGATGTGCACTGTAGCAATGGAGATAAAAATTATAGATTTAGCTCCAATGCTGTGAGTATGATTTTGAGGTTTGAGGAGTTAAAATATAGTAATATAGCACCACTGCTGTGAGTGTTCCATATAAAAAGAGACAAAATTTGGCCACTTAATATTTTTTATTGAATATAAATTTTAACTAACCCACCACTAGATTACATTTTTTTTTTCTTACATCCTTCATGCTTGCAAAATTTTAAAATATCAAAAATCAATAGCTACTTCATCAATCAAATGTTTATATTTCAAGCTTTCGTAGTCTAAAATTATGCATAAAAATAAGTTTATGGATCAAATAATAAATAATATCTTATTGACACACAATTTGACTAGTGTGTTAAGAATATATAAAAAAAAAAAGCATACAATTTAACGGTTAAATTTTTAAAATATATAATCATATTAATTTTTTTAATAGGAGTTGTAACCTTAAGTTACAACCAAGTTTGTGAGAAATTATTCAGTGCTCATGGAGGACCACAAGGTCCACAACACCTATGTCTTATAATTTATTGACTGAGATCCTAGTCACCAACATAATCATAAAAATTACATGAGTGCATTGCCAATGTGGTGCTCCATAAAGACTGAATAATTTTTCCAAGTTCATGGCCAAATTTGAGATTCAAATCTTCTAGATTTCTTAAGGTACTTTACTGGTAGATTTTTTAAATCCTAACCATTCTTTTATAATTTAAGGGTCTAAATTCTGCAATGTTAGTAGAATACTGATATGACAGAATCTATATCCTTAAATTATAAAAGAGTGACTAAAATTTAAAGAAATCTCCTGATTGGAGTACCTAAATTGTTGAGAAGATCTGAATTTTGTCCTCTAGACAGAAAGTATCTATCACACGTGTCAATAGATTTATTCCTATTCTAAAACCCCCATTTACATGTGCATAAATGTCGAAAAATTTGCCGTGATTGGCGATAATTAATCATAATTAAGAAGAGCAATCCAAACCACGTTCTTCAATCCATTGGTGTACACAAACCACGCAATAGTTTAAAATAAAAAAAACGTTACAAGAAGTAAACTAAAGTCAGTTTAAGAATCACTCAAAGTCTTTGAGTAGAGAATTAATAAGAAGGTGGTGGTGAAACCTGAAAGTGGCTTTAGCCGTTAGAATTACGCAAAACCAACCTATCAAAATTCCAAATTCCCAATCCTACCCTTATTCCCTGTACCGTCCAAAGCGCTCCAATTAAGCCCTCGCATAGAGGGCGTGACTCTTAGCCCTTTTATTCGCACCCGTGTCATTCTCTCATTTCCCACCATTTACCTCTCAGATCTTTCTCTCTCTATTGCAAAGGTAAGCTTCTTTTTCTTTGCGTTTCTCTCTCTCTACTTTGTGAAATTCAGTTGAATTTTGTATTTTTGTATTTTTGCTTTGGTGATTGAGTTAGATCCGCATTTTTTTTTTTTAAGTTCGCTTGTTCGTGTTTGGTTTCCCCGAGAAAATAGAGGGGAAGTAATGGAACGTGAAATTTGAATTTTTGATTGAAAATGGAAGATTTTAGGTTGTTAATGCTGGATCTGTTGAGATTTGGATGGAAAATAAATGTGATTTTGTTGTTTGGAAGATGTGAATTGTGCAGGAACCGCGTGGATCAAAGTGAAATTTTGGTGTTACTATTTGAATGTACGCGTTTTTGGTCGAGAATAGCAATGATGCGTGCTGATATTTGAAATTTTGATTGGAAATCTTTGTTCATGTTTGGTTCAACCTTGAGAAAACAGAGGGAAAGTAATGGAACATGAATTTTGAATTTTTGACGGTTTATTTGCTTTTTCTTTTTACTGAAAATGGAGGATTTTAGGTTGTTAAAGCTGGATCTGTTGAGATTTGGATGGAAATATGTGATTTTGTTGTTTGGACGATATGAATTGCGCAGAAATCACGTGGATCAAAGTGAATTTTTCTTGTTACTATTTGAATGTACACGTTTTTGGTAGAGAATAGCAACGATGTGTGCTAATATTTGAAATTTTGATTGGAAATTGTTGCTCTAAGTTGGAATATCAATTTTTACAGTTCACTTGTTGATGTTTGGTTCCCGAGAAAACAGAGGGCTAATGGAACATGAATTTTTGACGGTTTGTTTTGCTTGTGTTCTGTTTGAAAATGGAAGATTTTAGGTTGTTAATGCTGGATCTGTGGAGATTTAAACGGAAACAAATGTGATTTTGTTGTTTGGAAGATATGAATTATGCAGAAATCACGTGGATTAAAGTGAATTTTGGTGTTACTATATGAATGTACATGTTATGCGTGCTGATATTTGAAATTTTGATTGGAAATCTATGTTTTAAGTTGGAATATCATGTGTTTGGTTCCTGAGAAAACACAAGGAAAGTAATGGAACTTGAATTTTGAGTTTTCGACAGTTTAACTTTTTTTTTTTTGGGCTAAAAATGAAGGATTTTAGGTTGTTAATGCTGGATCTGTTGAGATTTGAACGGAAAAAAATGTGATTTTTTTGTTTAGAAGATATGAATTGTGCAGGAATCATGTGGATCAAAGTGAAATCTTGTTTTACTATTTGAATGTGTTCGTTTTGGCAAAGAATAACAATGATGCTTGGTAATAGTTGAAATGTTGATTGGAAATCTTTGTTTTAAGTTGGAATATCATGTGGTCATGTAGATCTGATACATTGCTTTGGAAATATGTTTATATACTTGCATATGCATACAAGAATATATTTGTGTTTGTGTATATTAGCATGTCAATTTCTTAATCAATTTGAAATCAGCTAAATATTTTATTTCTTTTGTGTAGCAAAACAAAATAGATCAAATTTTGTTTGTGTATTTGTTTGTTTAATTGTAACTTTGGCTTTATGCAGATAATTTATTAAGAAAAAGGAACTTAATTCGTGCTCATGGGATCGGTTGTCGAATCTACAAACAAGGTATATATTGACTTTGTAGTTTCTGGCAATCATGCGGTCTTCTGGAATTTGGGTTTGCTTATGGTGTGCCTTGAAACAATTAGACTTTGCTAGGGTTGGGAAATGATAATTAGCTTGTATGCTTGTTCTTATTGATGCATACATGCAGTTTCTTCTATGAGAGAATCTTTTCTGTTTTGGAATATTTCTTGTTTTGACTTTTGATGTTATCACATGATAACTTTATTCAACTGCAGGAGGTTAATGGAAGCGTAGCTGTGAAGAACCCTACAGTTGTTTTTGTTTTAGGTGAATGTCTGGCTTGAAATCTTTGGTTATGATGTTTCTTACAGTTAATTGTAGTCTGTATGGTTTCTGCTTGTATATTATTTCCAATAAGGTCTTTGTGAGCAAGAGAATCTCAATTATTCACCAAGTATCTGATCTGGTCAGACTGCTAGAAAAGCTAATATGCTTAAAATATAAGGGAATCAGAATATAGTTCCTGTAAAAGATTTTGGGTTGATTCTTCTTGGCTTTCACTTTAAGTTAGCTTTTTTGTTCATTGAATAAAAAAAGGATTGCCAGAGAAGCTGTGGGAAGGTCTTGTTCCCACAGCTTTCTAAATGATTAATTTACTTAATTGAATTTTGAAATCTACATGATATAAAAGATGAGTTGAGAAGAAAAAAAATTTACTTTCTTTGGAGATACTTGTGTATTTTTTATATCAGCTCTGTCACCTTTTGAAACAATAAATGATTTCTGTTTAGTTTTGAAAGACTGGAGGTTATTTAGGATTAATTTATAATTGCAAATGACCATGATGCTAAGATATGACGTCATAAAATGACACCTATGTGCTTTTAAAATCATTTGAACAACTGTTTTCTTTAGTGAAAAGGAGGTCATTTCAGCTATTTACCTCATCAATGAGAGAGTGATTAGTCAACTGTTGCATCAAATGAATATGTCTAAACCCTCTGGTTTGATCCAAAGCTTAATTTTTAATTGTCATTTCCTACTGCAAATGGGTCCTAGAATAATGGTGAAGTACCAAAGCCATCCATAATGTGTGGGCAGGGTATTGCAGCTTGTTTGGAGGATGGAGGGGAGGGATTTAATGAATCCTATTTGGATGTTTTTATAAGGGGGAAGGGGGAGGAGGAGGGGTTTGAAGGGTGTTTTATCCCTCCTAACCCAGTAACCCCACTTTTTCAGTCTCCCCAAATTGGAGGAATTTCAAGCGAGGGGTTCCACTTATATTTAACTTTTTTTGTCAAATTTGCTCTTTGTGGTTTCAATTTATAACTATTTCTTTAAAATTAGCAAAAGAGGGTCATAATTGTCAATTAATATGACCATCTCCTCTCTCATCTCCTCCCCTTACTTAATTTTAAACATCTAAACAAAGGGGAAGAAAATCTATTCCCTTTCCCCGTAAATTTTTAAAACATCCAAAGAAGGGGAAGGGGTAACCATTCCCCTCCCCTCCTCTTCTCTCCTTCCCTCCCTTACCCTCTACTCTCCTCTCCCCCCAAACTTCCAATTAGGTTCCTTTGAAAGAATATAAATGGGATCTTGTAATAATTTAAAGTATTAATATTAAAATTTGGCTACATGCTAGTCTCTAAACAAAAAGTAAGCCTCAAGGTGAGGGAGGGGGTAGCTTGAGATTGATGCATTAGTAAGGAAGACTCATTTGATTCAAGTTGAGGGAACAAAGAGAGGTAGACGAAGACTTGAAATAACACTAGTAGAAGCAGTAAAAGAGGTACTTATAAAAAATAAATAATAAATAAAAATAAAAAACTAGTAGAAGCAGTAAAAGAGGACATGTAAATTAAGGAGGTAACAAGGTAAGATTTAGGATAGAATGATGGGTAATACATGTGAAAAACCCCAATTACTCAGTTGAGGATTTATAGTCGACCCCATAGTTTTAGGATTAAGGTTTTGTTGTTGATTTCTATGTATGTCATAGAACCTTATGCTATTGTAGTAACAGGTTTGCTGCAAGTAACACCACTAATTCAAAGAGTTCTAAATAAAATAATGATTTTTGGATGGTCTATTAAGACTTTTGTATTGTGTGTCTGTGTTGCAATGTTATAATCTTACTGCATGAAGGATCTAAGGATCTTGCTATTATATCATAATAGAGCTTGTGTTATTTGCTTTTGTTGCAAATTATTTTCTAGCCAGTCATCCTCCTCCCATTTCTTTAAAAGTTCTTGTAGACCATTCTATAAGTTGATTTCCTGATTCTTTTCATTGACCAGGTGGCCCGGGTAGTGGAAAGGGTACCCAATGTGCAAATATTGTTGAACACTTTGGTTATACCCATCTCAGTGCTGGTGATCTTCTCCGAGCAGAAATCAAATCTGGTTCTGAAAATGGGTAAGGTTTATATGAATATTTATCTAAACTATTAACATTGTATTTGTATTGAACAGCTATATTTAGCATGATTACCATTATGTGTAAAGAAAGTTACACCCAGCTTTGTAGAGCATCAATCTGGGCATGAAGTCTTACAATGTTATAACTAAATCTTTAAAAGTTGTGCTTTTGTGAATCATCAGTTCGAAAATGATTGATTATGCTTGGATTGCTAATTTACCCCGTTGGCCCTGGGGTTGGGAAGGGGCTCCCCATCCTAAACCTGCCCATTGCCATCCCCTTTGCTATGAAATGATTGATCTGGTAACAAGTTAGTACTTGTTATTGTCCACTGAATTTCATATATCATAAATTTGTTTGCTCAGTGCCATTTTTTCCCTGCCCATGCTTTTATTGGATTCACCATTGTGCTGCATGTGGGCATTATCATTGGAAGCATGTTTGTGCACTGCTCCAAATATATATATTTCAAATTTTTAATATTATTGTTTACAATGTATTTTGCTTGGTCTTCTGACAATACTTGCTATTTATTATTTCTGAAATATTCTTCTTGGTCCTCTGACTTGGATCTGGATATTGGATACTATATAATGTTGTTTTTGTTTCTCATGCTTTACAGCACCATGATTCAGAACATGATTAAAGAAGGAAAGATTGTTCCCTCGGAGGTAACCATTAAGCTTCTCCAACGAGCAATGCAGGAAAATGGAAATGACAAATTTCTTATTGATGGTTTTCCTCGCAATGAGGAAAATCGAGCAGCGTTTGAGGAAGTTGTAAGCCCTCTGCATAAATCTTTCTTTTTATTTTGATTTTATTAGTTTTAGAATACATTGTCCTGTTTGGAGTAGTTATCTCTGAGTAGATCAGTTAGATTATATTTATTCGAAACTAAGATTTCACAATGCCTTGATGATTATGCAGACAAAAATTGAGCCAGCATTTATCCTGTTTTTTGATTGTCCTGAAGAAGAGATGGAGAGGCGTCTTTTGAGTAGGAACCAGGTTAGACAGCTGTGGTCTCTCTATCTCTCTTTCTGCGGGAGTTAATATCCTTCCTCAGTTTAATTGTATCTTTCCTGAGGTTTTTCCCCTTAAATCTGAATTTTCTTTGTTCTTGTTCTTTTTCTGTGTAATTAAGGGAAGGGAAGATGATAACATTGAAACCATTAGGAAGCGGTTTAAGGTTTTCTTGGAATCTAGTCTCCCTGTGATTGAGCACTATACCGCTAGGGAGAAAGTTCGAAAGGTAATTTTTTCTTGATGTTCTAAGTTATGTATGTATAACTTTTGGTTAAAATCTTCTTAAATGTTTATCCCAATACTAAAGTTGTGCTTTCATCCCCAGATTGATGCTGGAAGGCCTGTTGAAGAAGTTTTTGAGTCAGTTAAAGCTGTATTTACCCCTAAAGATGAGAAGGTAAAGGGCCGTTGTCGTGCTTTGTGGGGGTTTTTTCAAAATAGACTTTGTTTTCTGAGGAATAAACTCATGAATCGAGTTTAAATGCTGTAGATTGAGGGTTGTGTTGTCTCAATAATTACATAAGTGTGCTTTTGTAATTATACTTATTGAATAAAATGGTCTGAGGTAAATTTAGCTTTATTTGCAGCTTATAGTTTTTGAAGTTCTTGTTCACATAAAAATTAATATTTAATATTTAACATTTTCCACATTTTATAGAATTAGGGGAGTTGTGCAGTAGTGAATCAATCACCTTTCCTGTGCCACCATCGTGGAATAGTTTTACAATTGACTGAATTTCTTTGGTACCAATAGAAATCATAAATGGCATGAGCAAAGGTGTAAATATCATGTATGTGTATATAATGTGCAGAGAAGCAAGTTTTGCCACTTATTGAGTTGTGTACAATGAAGTTGATTGTTTATGCTCAATGAATAAGTTGGATATGTCATTAATAAGTTGTGACATGTGTCCTCCCCAAGTGTTAATTCTATTTTACAGTTCTTGGAGTTAGCCTTATGACCAATCCACTTCACTATTGTCTGTATTAAACTTAAACAACATATATAGGACAGTGACTAGGCCCTCAAAGTACATTATGCAGCATATTGCTATTAACTACTACATGAACTGCAGAAAAAGAAGAAATTTAAAGTTCTATTTTTCTATTTCACTCACTGAACACAAATATGTGGCCATTTCTGTTGCACATTTTTCCATCGTTGATGTTGATCTGTGGTATTTTCAGGCTGATTGAGTGCTGCATATCTACCTTAAATTCAAATTTTATGTCTAATGAGGTAAATCTTTGATCATGAACTTTTAAGGTTTTCTATATATATGTTTATGATGACAGCATGTTATTCTTAATTCCTAGTTTTGTTTGTTTGTTATTTTTTTTTTTTTTTAATACTATGTGCTACAACTTCCTTGTTCACTTCTTGAACTGAGAAATGCCACTGAAATCAGAAGTTAATCATGGCTTAAATTTTAAAATAAATCTGTGATTAAGAATACATTTTTAGCATCAATTCCCATGACGGTCATCTTGTTTTGGTTAGGTTAGGATCGAAAATTGGTTGATTTTGAACTGTAGAAAAATCTCACATGTTTGACAATCTCTTCAATATATATATATATATATAGAGAGAGAGAGAGAGGGGTAGATAACGGAAAAACTTTTATTAAAAAGGAAAAAAACCAACCCAAGTACACTGGAAATATACCATAGGGGCAAGAACCAAGAACCCAAATTACAAAAATCAATTAAAACAGGAAGGGAAAAACATGAATATTTCGGCAACACTAAACTCCATTCAAGGAGAGTAAAAGAGAAAACGGCCTTAAGCTAGAGAATAGACTATTCACAGCCTTCAAAGCATCTAGCATTCCCTCCAAATACATCATATCAAACAGTGCGCGGTACGAACCTCCAAATAGCTATATTTTGATGTCGAATGAACTTTCCTTGCCATGAAGCTAACAACTCAATAACCCTATGCGGCATAGTCCAATAAATACCAAACAAACAAAAGACTGTAGTCCACAACTCATAAGCTATAGGGCAGTACAGAAGAAGATGATCTACCGATTCCCCACAGCCCTTACGCATATAGCACCAATCAAGAACTAGAATATGCCTATTTTGAAGATTATCTGTAGTAAGAATTTTACCTAAGGAGTTTGACCAAGAAAAGAAAGCTACCCTAGGAGGAACCTTTGATTGCCACACCATTTTCCAAGGAAAAGATATGATAGTAGTAGGGTAAAGAGAAGAGAAGAGAATTTCATCCAAAAAAAAAAAGTAGGGTAAAGAGAAAGATAATAACCTCGCACCTCAAAGCCTTTACTCATAGCTGGCTTCCAACAAGCTTTGTAGGATCCAATTACCCGCACATTCGTGGAATAGACCAAATCCATAAACAAACAAAGTAAGGATTGTAATTCCCAATTGTGCACTGGACGACAAGACTACAAAACTGTATATCCCAATGTACTGCATGACCTCCGCAATGGAAGAATTTCATGTTCGACTAATGCGATAAAATTATGGAAAAGCCTCCTTAAGAGAACAATCCTTACACCACACATCCTCCCAAAACTTCACATGAGTACCATCTCTCACATCATATCAAAGGAATAGTATGTGCCTTGTTACCTTGTTTATGCACAACTCCTTGAGAAATTGAAATGCCTGTATATATATATATATATATATATATATATATGCATGTGAAGGAAAGGAATATCTCCTTCACTGAATAGGCAATTAATGATTTTCATGGTGAAAGAAAGGAATATATCTGATCATGTTCGTTTGACACACATCTTTATGTGCCACATTTATCAGTTGTCCTTTGCTGAATTGGCAATCGATGAGTTTCATGGTTAAAGTATGGAATATTTCTGAGCATGTTCTTTTGACACACATCTTTATACGCACAATGCACATATATTGAACAAATTATATAGGCTTCCATGTTTTTGTATTTTCCTTGGGTACTTGAAGCTACATATACACAAATTATTTTCATAAATATGAATACGTTAATATATTATAAATCAACAACATTTTTCCTCTTCCCTTAAAATCTTGGATCTGTTAATTCAATTTTAAGTAGGTTCAGTTTCTTGGTTCCTGCGAAGAGTAGTGATTGAAGATTGTAGTACGACCAATTTACATGAAATCTATCCATGATGGAAAAAGTAGTACATAGTTTGCATGAGAATTGAGAAGTCACCTGCAAAAATAGATGCCTATATATATATATATATATGCAAAATTGTACGAGTTAATGTTTCAGCTTGCTGACTAATATTTCTTACTGGTATCCTTATTTCAGGTGATGTATTGTCGCTCTGTGATTGTACTTTATCGGGGGTGTTATGTCTCACATTTGTCAATTATTATAGAAGGTTGTAGTTTATGCAACGGGGTTTATACCTCCATATTTTTATTATTGTGACTGAATTCTTCATACCAAGATTAATGGTATTAATAGCAATAAACCTCCTTATTCTAATGTCAACTATGATTTTTTTTTCTTCACTTTTTTTTTATCAGGCATTGGGCTATTTAGGCAATGGCCTAAGCCTCAAATAAAATATAATAAATTATATTTATTTGTCTTATAATATTGTAAAAAATCATCATAAAAAAGAAAAAGAAAAAGTAAGGCCTTCCACTTCCACCAAGCAAAAAAAAAAAAAAAAACTTCTATTGACCAATAGAATGTTTTGTGTCTTACAATGTTCAGATTTTAATTAAGGCAGTTTAATGATTAAAAATTATTTTTTAGAATATTATATTCTTTTTTTAATGTTGTGAATTCTATTTATGCGTTTAAGAATAAAAAATTATATTCTATTCATGCATTTTACTATATTTGCGATAGTTTAAGAGTGAATTTTCATTCTCCCAAAAATTTTATTTGCTAACTCTATCTATTAAAATTATAATTGGAATTAATAATTTTCTAGACATTCATTACTGAAACCTATAAAATAATACTATGACCATTTTTTCAAGCTTGATATTTTCAATTTATTCTAATACTTATTGTTTAGATTTATTTTTATAATTAAAATTTTAGAATATTTTTTTATAAATAGATGAAAATAGTCAAATTAACATATTAAATTATGAAGAAAAATAAAGGTTAGTTTCTTTTTTTAAAACATTTATCGCTTACAAAATATTAACTAACAATATATTTTACATTTGTGCATACAAAAAGAAGTTATTCAAAATTAAAATTGATAACATCTTTAAGATTGATTATCTCACAAGAAAGATTAAGCAAATTAGAGATATTATCAATTAAAAAGGAAATCATAGTGGACCTTGAACACAAAAAAAAAAAAAATTGTAATCTTGCATCTCAAAAAGTAAAAAAAAAATAGATTTCTTAAATGAAATAAAATTCAAAATATTTAACATATAAGAAAATGCTAAAAATATATATTAGTAAATAATATAGACATGCATCATCACTTTAAGAATATTAAGGGTCTGTTTGGATACCGCTTATTGCTAAAAATTGAAAACTGAAAATACTGTAGCAAAATAATTTTTAAATGAGTGAATAGTGCTGTGGGACCCAGTTTTAAAGTAAATTTTGCTGGAAAAAAGAGGATTGTAGGTTCCGTGAACAGTGCACGGGACCCACTGACAGATGCTGGACGTAGCTGAAAAATCATTTCAGCTCTATCCAAACGTTCACAAAATATAACGTACCATTATATTTATATTTAGATGTATTGCCACATGTCAGATGTGACATGTTATGGACAAATTGCTACTTACCATGTGGCACTATTTGTTAATAGCCTTCTAAATAGATAGATGGTTGCACCACTTGTCATGTGAAAGTTCAAATAGCGTACAAAACACTATGAACGTTTAGATCCCTAATTTCCAAATTATCAATTCAAGCTTATTATCAAACAATTAATGTGCGGAACATGAACATAAGCATATAACAGAATTGATAAACAATCTAAACCAAATAAAATCATATCCACAGCACAAATTAAATGGCAAAGATTAAAGGAAGAGAGAAGCAAACACAAGGACAATACAATGATGTGTTATCGAAGAGGAAATCGAAGCCCTCTGCGTAAAACCTCTCCGCCGCCCTCCAAGTGGTAAGTTTCTGTACAGTTGAACCACAAAATATTTTTATTGCTTATGGTATCTGCCAATACAAGATTTCAGAGGTACTAGCAATTTTTAAGATGAGGTAATGCTTAGATACAGCGTCACTATAAGGAAATCCTTATATTATTCATAAGAGAGGCTAAATGGGAATAGAGTTATTCATGGGATCAAAAAATGCTAATCTTGACTTAGGAGATCATTACCAGGAAATTCAGTTTCTCATTCGAGAATATTGTGGATTGCTAAATATATATATATATATATATATGAAATATTACGTCCACAATATTTTTCAGAACAATTTCATAACAAATAATATGTAGCTAACAATTTTCCACCTATTATTTATTGTGAAAATATTGAAAACTTAGTATTATTACTCATAGGGCATAAGGGCCATTATGACTTTACATCATCCTCACCTTCCACTGGCTTATCACTAGCAGTTTGCTTAGAGTTTCAAACTCAACGGTGGCAACTAAACATGAGGGTTGTGCTCATTGAGGGACTTAACCCAACACCTTACGACACGAGTTGATGACAGCCATGCACATTCACTTATTACAGAGATGGTGCGATTTGATTTTTTTAATTACTGCTTTCAATCTTCAGAGAAAGATACTTTGGGATAGAAAGAAAACAAATTTGAAATAAATCTTTTCTTTCTGTGAAGATGCAGTTTGTAAATAAAACAATTCCTTTTGTCATGTATCCACAATTAATGTAACCTTAGATGCTTCAATTGTCAATTCTAGAGTGTCATGTGGCGCATTTCGTAAAATTCTTTTTATTTACTTCAAAAAAGTTTACATTTATATCAAAATACTAGTCTATTGAATTAGCTAATAAAGTAAATGCATATATTAATTATCTATAATTGTGCATTAATTATTTGTATTAAAGGAATTTATATGATTATTTTTATAAATTTTATATAATAATTTTTTTATTTGATATAATAATAAAAACCATAAAAAGTAAATATTTATAAATTCACTAAAATTAATTTTAACCATTCAGGTTTCCTAATACCTTTGTAGGTTCCAGTTAACTCAACTCGTAAAATCTCTAATGGTTGAATAAGAGATTTAGGGTTCAATCTCCGCCTACACTAAAAAATCGATTAATGTCTTAATCTAATGATAAAGAGCTATTATTAAGAACGGATGCCAAACGTTAAAACTCTATGAAAAAAATAAAAAGTTTCCTAATACCTTTTAGTGACATGTAATAATATATATATATATATATAGAGAGAGAGAGAGAGAGTTGAATTTACACCTTTTCACTAGGGGTGTCAATTCGGGTTAGCGTGTCGGGTTTGTGTCGTGTCGAGGTAGGGGCATTCGACTGAATAGCTCAACCCTAACCCGACCCATTTAATAATCGTGTCATGATCCTTCAACCCTAATCCGAACTGTTAATAAGGCGGGTTGACCTGACCCAACCCATTTGACACGCTTAATGAACGAGTCGTGTTGGGTTGACACGAATGTAACACAACCCATTTCAACCTGCATAATATTAAATATAACATTTATCTAGAAATAATTTTTTTTTACATTCCAAAAAGCAGTGCATACACTTCAAGTTTTCAACCCACATTCAAAATAATATAGTTCAACAAAAATATAACATTCATCTAGAAAATAAGTTCTTTACACTCCAAAAGAAATGTATACACTTCAACCCAAATTCAAAATAACAAAGTTTAACAAAAATAAAATAACATAGTTCAACAAAAATATAATATCCTTGGAACTCGCCAAATGTTAAGTATCAATATTGAAAAGAATTTAAGCAAACAATAGACTAATCCTGACTATGACCACGATTATCATCCATAGATTCTTTGTTGATGTCCAAATTCATAACATCTTCCACAAGCTCATCCAATTTCATTTGTGCAAGTTCTATCCCAAAAAAAGAAAAAAAAGTATTAGTAGTTCTAGGGTCTGTAAAGTTTCAATTTCCAATTATATTCCTTGTAAATTTTTGTAATTACTCACTTTTCTTTTTAAATTTAAAATATATGTTGGATATAAAAGGTATTTAACAAATCTAAAATAAAATAAATATTTATTTGTTATATGAGTTAAATGGGTTGTGTTAAATGGGTCATTTCGAGTTGACACAAATAAATTGACGTGTCAAACGTGTCTATTGCGGGTTACGCGAGTTGACCCGCTTATGACACGTTTCTTATCGTGTCGCTTTCGGGTTGACCCGTTTATGACCCAAACCCATTAAGGTCCAACCCTAACCCGAAAAAACCCGTGTCGGGTTCGTGTTGTGTTCGCGGGTTGGGTTGAACATTGACACCCCTATTTTTCACCACCATAGATCTCTAATAGTTCAAAAATAATATTATCTTATTTAATTAATATAGCATGTTTTAGTTCTCTCTCTTATTTATTATTGTAAATTACAAAATTCTATCATATTTTCTCTCTCATGCAACAAAATTCTCTCATGTTTTCTCTCCATTGCTTCCTCTTGCCATATTGATATGAGCTCTTCTTCATCCATCATTAAAGAATCAAGAACATGTGTACTTTGGCTCCCAAAATATGGCAAGAGGAAGCAACGGAGAGTGAAGACATGAGACAAAAAAGTAAAAACTAGCTTAATTCCAAAAAGTTAAAAGTATTGTGAGACTCACAATAGTTAATTAAAAAAAAAAAACTAACTTTTGATCAACTATCAAATGCAAAAGACTAACAATTTGGGATAGAGAAATTTTTTTATTTTATAATTTTATAGTTTGGGATGAGGATGATTTGAACTCTGAATGTCTCTATTCGAAATCCTAAGGGGTATTATCCAATTGAGTTACAGACTTTTGACAAAAATTATTGAAATATTGGAAGAAACTAAAAACTTGTTGATGTGCAAATACATCAGCTGGAAAATGGAAAACAATTGCTAGTGAGACAGTTTATACTGGAAGATGGAAAATATAGTACTGGTAGCAATCTAATACTAAAAAAAGCTTTCAAACAAATATTATCCCATTTTCCTTAATGGTATCAATGACAATCCCAAGTTTACCCTCAATTCTCTCATCCTTTCTAGGCTCATAAGACATTGCAAATACATCAGCTTCCTTGGACCTCTCTGCAATTAGTTGCCCTACAACTCGACAGGCATTGTGATCAGTGAGTGATGGTAATGAATA
This sequence comes from Notholithocarpus densiflorus, assembly GCA_030021035.2. Taxonomy (NCBI): domain Eukaryota; kingdom Viridiplantae; phylum Streptophyta; class Magnoliopsida; order Fagales; family Fagaceae; genus Notholithocarpus; species Notholithocarpus densiflorus. The sequence continues at coordinate 234,406 of JARYZH020000372.1, forward strand.
CCTCAGATCCTTCGAATTTGTAGTAGCAACAGATATAACTTTGCTGGTACCCCGGTGCATTACTTTGGCATGGATAAATCGTTTTGAAAAGAAAACATTTAGTAAAAACGGCCTCATGAACATATCTGTCCTTTGCTTCCATGATTTCCTATTAGGCCTTTTAGCAAGCTCACCTCGAGATCTCCGGGTCCAGGCAGCTTGAATGAAAGAATTCTAAAAAAACACATGTGAGAGAGCTGATTTCCTTTAATTTAAAGAAATATTAATGAGTTAACCTGAACAGAGTATACAAATTATTTAAAGAAGAATGTATTTATTATTTTATCAACCATTACTTTTTGTAATCCAAATGAACAGTGAAACTGACCATAACAACCAACCTCAAGAAAGAATGACTAATTGGGTGCACATTTCACTTGGGAAAAAAGTTTAATCCTCAGTCTTGCAGGCTATAGGCATTAGAAATCATAACTCAAGCAACAGATACAAGAGGTCAACTTGGTAAAAATAAACAGGAAGTTATTACCCAATATATTTGGGAACAACAAAAGTACCAACAAAACAACCTTTTTCCACCAAGCAAGCGAATTAAGCTTCTCTACATGAAAGAGAAATATGCAGTGGCCTATTCAGAATGAAATTTGTAAGATAAAAAGGTGAAGGCAGACACGAAAAGGACACTTCAAACAAAATTTTATTATTCAATCTACAGAATGGCTCTCCCTAAAAAAATTTCCATAAAATAAATGAGCTCCTCTTTAGGGGGGTTACTTCAGCATTAAAATTACTTGCAGCTTTTTCTCCATATGCACAGTAGTAACTAGTAAGTATAGACACTTATAAAAAAAAAAGTAAGTATAGACATCATAACAACAGTGTTGGAATGTTGTTCTCTATTTGCAATGCACCTAACCCTCGAGACACTCATATAACCATGCCAACTCATCTAGTTTGATCATTCAATTGGTAGTCTTCTCAAATGAGGGTTAAAAGAGAAGATCAAACCAAGGAAAATTGAATGTCATCCTCATGAGCAGGTGCCATATTCAAAGAGTGGTTATAATTGCTGAAATGCAATGTGCTGCATTTTGAATAACAGAATGATTACCAATAATTATATATTTTTTATAACTAAGAAAATGAATCTGCCCATGTCTTGTCTCAAGCCTTAAATGAGGAGGGTTGCGGTAGGTTGATGTGATTAGGTAAAGATTCTACTTAATTAAGTCACTTCCAAGGTATGGCATATGAATACTAGTGGAGGCTGATATATTTGATTAGGCAAGCTTGAGTGCCCAACAACTTTCCCTCCTTGTACCCTAACTCTGAACCTTACCTTAATTATGATGACTTAAGACTCCTGCCTACAGGATCAAGTTGCCTTTCAGACCTAAACAGAATAGCAACACCTTCTCTATGCCCTAAAACTAGTGGTTTGTGGTAAATTCCTAAGTGCATGTGTAGAATGGATTCACTCTAGGTTGTTTCAACTCAATTGCGAGGTTTCGGGCACACAATTGTCTTTATGTTTAATCTCTTCATCCTATCCAAAACATAATCATAAAGTGAAATTCGTTTGACATCTACTTTGGCTTCTCCTACTTAGCATAACATTTATATGTCATATAGCACAAAGTTTCTATGGATGCATAAAACCAAAAATGGTGCTAAAATGTAGAAGTTCCATTCATAATTTATTTTCCAATAGGACAGTTCATTTTTCATAAATGAATGCATTCTTGTAAGATAGCCTTTATGGCTAGTAGTTTAATATGCTAAATTGGCCTGAATCCCAACGAATTTAACATACTATTATTCAATTAATGGAAATTAAGCACCCACTCAAATCAAGTTAACATCAAGATATAGATCTTTGAACTGTTGCTGTAATATTCAAGTAGAACATAGCCAATGACTCAATGAAACTTCTTCCTTCCATAAGAATGGGTGGCTGGTAAGGTTGTGGGTTCAAAACCCTGATGGTACATGTGTAACTTACCAGTAAAAAAACAGTTTCCAACCAAGTTGACAGTCACATTTCTAATTAATTGAACCACAAATGAATTTAGAATTGTTGAGACTTGAGACTATGTAATAACTAATTACGCACAGAACCAACTGGGTAAGTCCACTCCCCATTACAATGTATGTTTCAGATCAATCACCTTTCTTTTCAAAACACTACATTCATTGTCTCAAGAATTTCAACAAACAATAGTCACATCAGACTCTGCTCTAAAATCAACACTAATTAATTTTTATAGCACAGAGAATCAAATTGGATCATATAGTTAAAAATAATCACTGTAAATGCAACCCTCCAAACCGGTTTTGTGGGCTCTCCACTCGGCTACTACAAAGCTTAAAAATTACTAATTTAGCTGAAAAGGTTTTTTTTTTTTTTTCTTCCATAATTCCATTAGGAATTGGGTTTGCTTATTGAATCCACAAAATGGGTTTCTGCTAAAAATTATTAAGTCCACTTGCATACATACCCTACACCACAAACCAAGATTTACCACCTGGGTTTTTAACTATTTCTAACATTCTAGCAAAATCAAAAAATGGGGTGGTTATCCAAAGCTGAAAACTACTAATGATGCTGAAAAAGTCAATATTTTCCCCTTCAATTAGGAACTGGATGTGTTTATTAAATCCACAAACTGGGTTTTCAGCTAAAAAATTATTTAAGTCCACTTACATACCATACCCAACATCACAAACCTACATTTACCAACTGGGTTTTCAACTACTTCTACAATTCTATCAAAATCAACCAAAAGAGAGGGGAAAGTGAGAGAGTAGCTGAAATTGCATACCTTTTTGAGTGTGGGGATTGGTGGGCTTGTGCTGGAAACAAAGCCAAAGATGCCAAGCTTGGGGAAGGAAGATGCCCAAGAAAGCGAGGTGGGTTTCACCTTCACCGCGCGGCTTGGAAGCAACTCTGAGGGAAGAAGAAAAGACGCTGATGATGATGAGGATGGTGTGGATAACATGCATGCCATGTTAATGCTCTGTAGATGTCTGACTACAAAGAATATCACAGCAGGATCCTTTTCTTCTGGGTCGTCGTCCTCTTCTACACTCTCTAGAGTCTACCACACTTCACAGTCTACGGCAATGGTGGGCTTTGGGGAGACACTTCTTAGATTGGGCAAAATCTCAAATTTGTTTGAGAATATGTGAGAAAATGATTATGAAATAAGGTAGAATGGTATAAACGTGGTTGGATGCCCTTTGGCCACGTAAACAAGCATAAAATATTTTTATAATAAATACAATTTTTTTAGAAGAAATATTTAGATGTGAAATTATATTAACATAGATAAATATTTTTTTAAAATAAATACGTAATGGTTTTGTTAAAAGTAATGAAAATTATATATGATTATAAAGCTTTAAAACCATAACCTTTTTTATTTGGTAGTTTGTTTAGGTTCATTTCTTTTTCTTCCTCTAAAAAAAGGATAATTTATTTTTCTTTGAATTTGACTAAAATTTGACATGAAAATATTTCTAAAATTTTATATTTATTTTTTTAGTAAATATCGGTAGCTATATTTTTATTTATTTTATTTTATTATTTTATTTATTTATTAATTAATTAAATTTTTTATTACGTCATCGATTAGATTATTGGTTCAACTTCGGTTGGACTACAAAATGGGTAATCAGTCCATTTTTCAATTCTTTAGCTGTTTCAGTTTTTAAAATCACGGGAAAAATAGTCAAATTTGTAAGCAAAATATTTTTTGGAAAATATTTTTTTCATTTTTATTTTCTAGTTTGTTTGCAAGTAAAATGTAATTAAATTTGTAAAATATTTTCTATTGAAAGTAAAATTCTTTTTAAAAAGTTATAAAACGTTTTTTTTTTTTTAATTTTCAATAAAATAGGTCTAGGATATTAGGAATTTATTAAAAAAAATTAAAATAATAAATTAGAAAGGAATGAAATATGAAAAGAAGTGATGGGTACAATTATTATTTTTTAAATTAAAAGATAGGAGTAAAATTGTTTTCTTTCTTTGGACTTCCTATGTTTTAGAAAAAGAGAATGACAAGAAAAAAAAATTGTAATTGGATAAATTTTTTTACTTTTTTATTTGTATCTTTTATCGAAGTAGGAATAGAAATTATTATTATTATTTTTTTAAATTACGCTCATCCTTTCTCAAGCTAATTTTGAATTATACAATCATAAATTCTTATAACTATTGTGTGGTAAAAAATTAACTAAAGTCTGAGCTCTAAGTCAACACTTGATTGTCACAACTAATTTATAATGAAAGAGAGATAGATAATGAGATCTGAACAAAAGTAAAAATTGAATAATATGGGTTTAATATTGATAAACTAAGAGGCTCTATTCTTGCCAAGGTTACATGCATCCAAAAGCAAATACAAATCCTCTCAACTCTTTTCTCTGTCTAACTTTTTGTGTCCCTCTATGTGTGCATGGAGCCTTTATTTATACCCCTAAGCCTTCTTCTCAGCAGTGGACTGTCATGATGAGAGTCAAGAGATATTTGTCCTATCAAGTGTCTCATCCTCTCATTTTAATGATGAAAATAAACTCATTCAGTAATAAATGCGGTTGTGTTAGGTGAAAATATCTAATTAATGTGGGGTTTACTATTGCTTGATTTAGAAGCTACCTCCATGAGTTCCTCAGACTACTCAGACATCTTTCATGGGCTCTAGGTTCTCCTCAATTATGTCATTGGTAGGGCACCCTCAGTTGATACTATCTAATCAACTATATTTCTTTAGCATCCATAGGTGGAGAAAAAGTTTCCTTCTTAGGGTGGGTCCTTGGTCCCTCGATTAAGTCTAGGCCCATTCTTCCAAAGGATATTGGTTGAGCTCGGCCTCTCAAATCACCTTGTCTTCTTAGTGGACTCATAGTTCGCGGTTCGTAGAACACAATCAAAGGACCACTCTCCTACAACTATTTATTTATTTATTTATTTTTATGACCTTACAACTATTTTAGTGTTATTGCAAATGAAATTAAAATTATATTTTAATTTATACAATCATCCATAATTTAAGTTTCCCCATCTCCGATTATTGAATTATAAAAAGAAAAGTCAAAATATATTATTTTAAATAATATTTATACGAATGAATGAGACTTAAAAATAAAAAATAAAAACCTCTATGGATCCACTAAGTCCAATATTTTCTAAGAAAATATAATTTTTGTTCACAAACTTTTTGTTATAAATCGTTTACGTGATAAATTATGATTATAATTAGATTATTATCCTTTTCCTAAATTTATTGCTAAAGAATCCCAATTGCCAACAAACATCTCTACCAAAAAAAATGTCAAATGTATCTTTTTTTTTTTTTAAATAAAAAAAAGAAAAGAAAAGGTGTGCGTTACCGTTGCACTCTCGCACCAAAAATTGACCCAAAAAAATAACAAACCAATAAAACGAACCAGATAGACAGATCAGATCTCACCGAACGAAGAACACGAGGCCAAAGGGAGAGAGAGATAGATAGAGAGAGAGAGAGAGAGAGGCGAATCAAACTGTATTCAGCTCAGTGCTTTTTTTACACACCAAACACGACGTCGCATTACAATGCTGCCACCTCGCTTTCCCTTCTTCGGCGGAAGCGGCGGAGGAGCTTCTTCCAATTCCACCACCACCAACAACAGCCGAAATCCACCGAACATCACCACCGCTGAGTCCGAGTTCCGGCAACGAGTTCCCACTCTCAAAATCCAACCGGACAAGGACGTGTACCGCCCCGGCGATCCTCTGATCGTCACAATCCAGATCTCCAACCCCGACACCGCCTCGTCGCTCTTGCTCGACCGAATCGGTTTCGAAATCAGAGCCGTCGAGAAGCTCGATTCTCAATGGTTCGCCACTCACAAACCCTTACCTGGATCCAAACAACGACGAGGTTTTGGTTTCTCTCTCACCGTCTTCTTCAATTTCTTCGTTTTTGTCATTTTCTCAAAGCTGAAATACGAGTGTTGATTTTTTATATTAGGCGAATTTGTGTTTGTGGAATGCGCCGTGCCTTCGATGGTTTCGAATCAGATTGTTTCTGCCGGTGCCACTAAATCATGTATGTGTTTTGTGCTGTTTTTCTCGCGATTTTGAATTCATGAACTTAAAGGCTTGGATTACTTTGAGTTTTTAGTTTTACTGTAACAACAGCAACAACAACCAAGTCTTATTAGTCCGAAAATTTCGACATTTAGCTATGGATTCTCAATAGACTAATCAGAGACGGTCGAATGTATTGCTTTTAAGGAGTGGTTTTATAGGTGATTATTTAGAAATGTAGCAAAATTTCCCCTTTTCCAAATAGGAAAGAGGTTTTTTTTTGGAAGAACATTTTTTACGAGGGAAAAAAATTGTTAAAGAATGAATAGCATTGAGTTCCATCGAAGAACATTTGTATGTGTTATATGCTGTTTTTCTTGCAATTTTGCATATGAATTTTCAATTCGAGTAATGTGTTTTTTTGAAATTCAGTGATTTTATTTGTTTTTGTTAAATTCATGAACTTGTGTTTTTGTATAACAAATTAATTTATTGCACTGTGAAATACACTAAGGCTTGGATCACTGAGTGTTTTTAGTTTTACTATAACAACAGCAACAACAACCAAATCTTATTAGTCTGAAAATTTCGGCAGTTTGCTATGGATCCTCAATAGACTAACCAGGGTCGGTCATGTGTATTGCTTTTAATAAGTGTTTTTATAGGTGATTATTTAGAAATGTAGCGCAATTTCCCCTTTTTCTAAATAGGAAAGAGGATTGTTTTTTCAAAGAACCTTTGTTCTTATAGGTACAGTGAATTTTGAACATTGTTTTCTGAAATGTTTGTTTTGCAGCTATATTAGCTGTTAGTTTCTTTGTTTGTTGCTATAGAAGTAGCATCAATTTAGGTGATGTTATAGAGAAATGCTGTGTCCACGAGATTTTCACAACAAATCTTAAGTGGCAAGTTGTTACTAGCTGTTATGAGTAGGCAAAAAAGTAATTTAAGTGGTGGATTCAAAATTAGAACCAATAACAACTTACCACTTGACATTTGTTGTGAAAGTTTTGTGAAAATGTTGTGGGCGTAGTAGCACTTCTCGATGTTATATGCTATCTGCTTATATTTCTTTTTGTTTACTGCTATATCTGCTTTGTCTCTCTCTTTTGGTTGAATCAAATATTCATTCATTTGAATCTCTCTTTAGACATTGTTATGTCACTTGTATAGCTAGTTGGTTTATAGAGAAGGGTAATAATTTGTCAATGCAAAAGAAGTACAAGCAGAGATTCTGCTTTGATGACACCCAAGTAGAACTATAGGGTATAGAAGAAGAGTTAATCCTTTAATCCAAATTGGAGGTCGGTGCTTTATGAATGTCGATAATCTTGGGCTTCCATGGAGCTCCAAACTCAAAACTCTTTGGCTGAGTCTATATGAATCCAAGCTTGTAATTGGTTGATTTTCGTAAAAAGTTGCAGTGTGTTGTTTTGATGGTCAATTTTTTGAGTGTTGTGAATTAATTATATGGTGTCAATATTGTTATGTCAAACTCTGTCTAAAGTTTCCTATTCTATCATTTTGATTCAAGCCAATTGATTCTGTTAAACATTGCAATGCTACCTGCAGATGTGGTGCGAACTGTGCTGCCAGACATTATACCACCATCTTACAAGGGGGCTACCATTCGCTACTTTTATTATGTTAAAAGTACTTTGTCTGGACAATGGCTGATACTGGAAAATGGCCACTCTCATAGAGAGTCAGTACAAGGTTTTACTGAACTGGTTGGTCTCCTTTAACTTGATTTAAAGTTTGCTGAAATGATTTTGCTTCTTATTTTGTTTTGTTTTGTTTTGTTTTGTTTTTTTTTTAAAATTTATCAAAAAACACTCGTAGCCACTAACGTTTATATTGCTTGACCTTTTCTTCATATGGATAGCATCTTGTGATGGTTGTTATATTCATATATTGTCTGATACAACTATGAAGCATGCTTATCAACTGCAACACTGCACAATGCAACAGCTGGGGTTTCATGCCTAAGATGACATCATTGTACAGTATTTGTAGTCACTAATGCTTATTTTGCTTGGAATTTTCTTCATATGAATAGTGTGATGGTTGTTATATTCATATGATGTCTGATACAATTGTACAGCACATGGTACATATAGTTGCATAAATGCCAGCTAAGTGGTATTCTTTGGCTAGATCATTATCTGATTTTTTGTTTGATATATATTCATTCACATTCATTAGAGGATATGGTTCTTGAAATCATGACCTTACCCTTCATCCCATTATTATTGGAGAAGTGCCAGTTGAGCCATAACTCATTGGCAACCATAGAGAAATGTCTTTGATAACCAAATCATGATATGCTGGCTATTGCATAAGCAACATGAACAGTGGTGCATCATGAGTGATAATAAATGAAGTGACAACTCTAGTTATGGTCCCATAAGTCCGTAACATGTCTCGCATGATATTTTAACTCCTCTAACCTGGAACAACAAGTATCAGTGTCCAAATTTGTTCTAACACCTCTGAATACTTGCAACATATCAACAAGCTTCTGAATATTAAGTAAGCATCCAGAAATTCCTAACCCTTATTATATTTACTTGTGTAATTTACCAATAAAAAAATGACTTTTCTCTATGGTTGTTCCATCAGATGCAGATGTAACATTAGCAGTATGGTGTTTGTTATACCTATCCAAAAAAAAAAAAAGAATAGCATTTGTTATGTCCAGACATTAGCAAACATGTGCAGTCACATGCTCACAAACACACACATAGAGGCGTACATACATGTGTATATATGTGTTTGGGTGGTGGGAATATTGGAGAAAACCTCCAAGTCCTTGTTTACATGCCAGCCTTTTAGTAGATTGATTTGATATGATGAGTTAGATTTTAATTGTTGAATTTTAATCAATACAGGAAGATCGTATACCATTACAAGTATGGGTCACTCAAAAAACCAGTGGCTTGCTAATGGAAGAAGGTCAAAGTGGTGGTGAGTTTTCCTTTATGTTTCATTTACTCCAAAACCTATGTCACTGCTTTCTCAGAATTGGATTCATTTGATTCAAAATATGGCTTGTGAAAATTATTGAGTCAACCCGTGGGTTCCCATTTGGAATTTTCTGTCTCTGTAACAAATTTAAGTGTCCTTAATATGTTTAAACCACATAGGGTTGATTATTATGTACAAAATGGTGTATTCAAACCTTATTAAGCAGAGGGGAAAAAAGTGGAATGTTGAATCAATTTTTGTTTTTATGTAAATCAGTGGGAGTGATAAACAGTGAAGCTCTTGTTATCTTCGCCCGTCTCCTGTTTGTGTTTTACTTGAAGTGGAGTTGAATATTGATTAGAAGTTCTAGTTTGCTCTCACTTTTAATGAGGGAAGTTCTTCACTTATCTTTCTCTAGCTCAGTATCCATGTATTTGCAATTTGCAATTGGCTATTGGCTATTGATTGAGTAGTTGTATAGGAAACAGTACCGGCATTGATGCTCATTGGAGCATTTTTATGCATCTTATGAGTATACATTTCATTTACCAAGGGCCTTTTTGGTTGTCCTATAGAATTGGATTTCCCCGTTTCCCTTCTTGAATGTGGCCTTTGAGAGAAGTTGGATTCATCACCATAGTAAATGAAATACAATCAGAAAATCATGTGTTTCCCTATTTCTGTTGTTTCAAATATTTTTGTTGTTTACCCGTTCCCGTTCTAATGAGGCTTGGATTTCTGACCTCATTGTATCTGCCTCAGAAGGGGAAGTAGGAGTTGGAATTTTCAATTCCGTTGAGCTCCAGAGAATTGGGAGCAGGAAAATGTTTGTTCTTTCATTGAGTTTATGTACTCCCACATGCCGAGGGGTGAGGGGGAGGATTCTTTGACTTGGAAGTTGTCTAAGAAGGGGGTGTTTGATGTGCGCTCTTACTATAAGTTGTTGTCTGGTCCCTACAATGAGGTTTTTCCTTGGGAGTGTATTTGGTGTGCAAAGGTGCCTAAACGGGTTTATTTCTTTTTATGGACAGCAGCTAGGGATGGGATACTCACTATTGATAATCTAGTTAAGCGTGGTCAGACCTTGGTTAACAGGTGTTGTTTGTGTTGTTGTGATGGGGAAACTGTGGATCATCTTCTTCTCCACTGTAAGTTTTCTCATGCTTTATGGAGTGCAATTTTCGAGGTATTTGGGATCCATTGGGTAATGCCGATGACAGTTAGCTCTCTCCTCTTTGCTTGGAGAAACTGGTTTGGAAAGCATCTGTCAACCATATGGAATATGGTCCCGGCATGCTTAATGTGGCTGGTTTGGATGGAACGTAATAAACGCATCTTTGAAGACAAGGAGGGAACCTTAGATCTTTTAAAAGCTCCTCTTCAGTACTTTGTTTCAGTGGGTGCGTGTTTGGGGTTTTACGAATTGTATTTCCATTTCTGATTTCTTACATTCTATTAGATTGAGTCTTTGAAACTGCTGTAATTTTTCTTGATCAGAATGTTCACCATCGTGAACATGATGCTCAGTTTTTTGAATAAAAGTTTTATCACCTATCAAAAAATCATTCATAGTGATGGATTTGTGCATTATGTGGTATGCAAATATGAATGCCTGATTCACATGCTAGTAAGATCACTCATGCATGTGAACTTTTAAACAGGGTTTTAGTTCCCATAGTACCAGCGTTTTCAGGGATCAATGAGTATATTTGTAACTCAGCCATGTAGCTTCACCTTTAGTTGGTACTCTTGTCCATGAATGTCCTACTTTTAAGTGTATCAATATCTTGACTCTAGATGTTCAGGCTATGGGTATCATAAACACCGCTATTCCAACTTTTGCATCAGAGAGAGAGCTGAGTTAGCTTTCTGTTTGTGCCCTACATGCTCAGATAATTTGTTCATAACAAATACTGTGCTGTAATATTTTCAATAAGTAAATTTTATTTCTATAGTTTTTTATTTTATTTTTTATAATTTGATAGTTACAAGAAGGGGAGGGGGGATTTGAACCTTGGATGTCTCTATTGGAAACACCTAGAAGTGTTAGTTGAGCTACAAGGCTCTTGACAATTTTACTTCCATAGTTGAAGTAAGGTTTGGTGTGCAACTTTTGCCGTTTGTGAAGAATCTCCTTTTGTCTGTATGTCAAATAATGCCAGCTGATTTTTTATGCTTTCATAGGTTGTTTCGATGAATGAAAAGGCATGAAAGTGAACCTTTTTTAATATAATTTTTTATAGAAAGGAATATATCTGTTTCATAATTTTTTTATTACTTACATAAAAAAAAAAGGCATCCCAGTAATGCGGATTGGTATTATCTTGTTATTTATTTCTAATACTTATCTAATGTCATGTTACAAGTTCTAAAATCAGCGAAAAAAGCAGTTCAACTTCTTAATACTAACAGATTTTGAGTATCATATAGCTCATTGTAAAATCTAATAGGTTTTCATATGCATTTAAAAGGAAAACCTGAAAAATGTCCTTTTGTCAATATTTTCAGGGATTGTTCCTTCTACAACCATCCAAATGGATATATTTTGGAAAGAGATGGATGGAGACTCTGATTGGGTAGGCTATTACTTTTCAAGTTGTGACACATGCACGCACACTATCACACTTAAAACTCTGCATGCATAGAGCCATTGTATATTTTGTTCTTTCAAGTAATGCTTTCCACTAACATCTTCAAAATAATTAGGCAAAAAAAGACATTTGGTCTCTAAAATTTGGGTCAGGTTATATTTTAGTCCCTAAATTTGAAAAGTTCCTTTTTAGTCTTCAAAAAATTGTAAACATGCTAAGTCCTTCTGTAGCCTTGCCGTTATAATTCTTGCTTACATGACAAAATTTGACAAAGCCACGCGGCGCCCTGTTATAAAGGCAAGGCTATGGAAGGACTAACTTGGTATGTTTACAATTTTTTGAGGACTAAGAAAGAGCTTTTCAGATTTCAGGGATTGAAATAGAACCTAACCCAAATTTGAGGGATCAATTGTATGTTTTCACTTAATAAGTAATTTAGTCATTTACTTGATCTTTTAGATTATAAAGCGGAATTACTTCCTTACAGGTTAGAGCTAATGACATATATGATGGAGTTGAGGAAGGCTATGAAAGCTCAAGGGATGAGATCTCATCTGTTTCTTCCTACAATCCCATGAAAGAAAATGTACACAAAACTTTTGGAAGTTCACTGTCCTTGCAATCATCTACAGCAAGGTCTTTGACTAAAGACATTCCAAATGTACACAAAACCTTTGGAAGTTCACCATCCTTGCAATTATCTACAGCAAGGTCTTTAACTAAAGACATTCCATATCTTGAAGGAGAACGTACAAGCTTATCTTCAAATGCTGCACTTCCTCCGTTGTCTGCTGAGGTCTTATATGATTCTAGTTCTGGTGAGTTTTTTAAGCCATCTGTTTTTTTATTTTTCGTCAATGACCTTTTGGTCAATTGGCATTTCCTGGTGTTTATAACCAAGGCATCCAGGGATCAAATCCCCCCTCCCACTTAAAATGTATTAAATAAAGGAAAAAAGAAAAAGAAAAAGCAAATCAGCTTTTCTGAATATAGCTTATCTTTGCAAACAGATGTTTTATCTCCACAGAAGGAAGCTGCCATTGTATCTCCAGGCCAGCAGCAGAAGCTTATAGATGATGATACAGGTGTAACCCCTTCACTGGCATCAGGAGCTGTTGAGCCTGTAGCATGTAAATTATTTCACTTTCCTATTTAATTTATCTACGTACTTGTCATATCTGTTGGATCAAATGATTTCAGTGTGTTATAAGACATGGTAAACTAATTAGATGCAAGCATTTTCTACAGCAGAAGGCTTTATTCGAGGAAGGTCATACAATATCAGGCTGGATGATCAAGTTCTGCTTAGATTTTCTCCAAAAAACTCTGACTCAACTTATTACTTCAGTGATATGGTAATTTTAGTTTGAGAAATGCTACAGACCTTCATGAAAGTCCATTCTTCGCACTGTGAGGGTGCCAAGCAGCTGTGTGGGTCCTACCATGTGGATATTTACTGGAGTGGGACCCAGATAGAGGCGTCGGCTTCATCCAACAGCGAAGATTGGACCTTCACCCGGCGAAGGTCTGTAGCAGTCCACTTTCAGTTTTATGCTATAATCCTGTGCCTGTTTTGCATATTCTATGGCTTTCTTCTTCTCCTCTTTTTTTTCTCCCTTATTAGTTTTCATTTTGTTTTTGTTCTTGGTTATCCCATTTTCAACAACCTGTAATGGTAACAGATCGGTGGAACTCTTACTTTCTTTCATGAAGAAGGAGCTAGGAGATGCCTTGAGGTAATTTTGGTTCCATAAGCAATAGAAAGATCATCAAAAGTAAGTACCAATCTGTTTAGTGCTATTGATGCTTAATGAAAGCATTTGTATTCCAGGTTTCAATAACATTGGAGACTTTAGAGACTGTAAATCGGCGATTTATCCATCCTTCTCGGAGGAATTCCCCTACAATTACAAAGGTATTATTTTTTAAGGCAATTTATGAGTGACTTCTGCTTCTATTTCATATTCTACTTAGAACTTCATTTGGATAATATGAATTTTAGATAACACATATATTGTATTTTTATTTTCTTTTTGACTCTTCCTTTGTATACTTCTGGTTTACTAGGGTTGTGCCCCTTTTTGTGCTTTTTCAATGAATTTATTACTTATATAAAAAACTATTTATAAATCAAGCTATCCCACTTGAATTGACTTTTTGATGGATTAGGTGTTTGTACCTTTGTTGAAGACAGTTTACACTTAATTATATTCTTTGTCGAATCCCATTATGGAATGCTTGAATTTTGGTTTATTCTTTCCATTATTTGGTATATGTGAGATTTGTGCTATTTCTTTTCTTATAGTATGTAGTTTGTTCATGAGATTTTTGCTTAGATAAGGATTTCATTATCAAATTTCTCTCTCTAAATCTCTGCCTAAAGATTCAGGATGTGCGTGTTGCAGCTTTAGTTCATGCTAAGTTTCTGTTTATATATGTGGAGCTGAGCTTTCTGACAAGCGAAGCTCAAGTTTGGCTGAGCCAAGTTTGAACAATCTTAGCTAAGCTTGGTTCAAGCTTTAGCTACTCTTAACAACTCCTAAATGTGTAGAGCCAAGTGTGACCAGCTAATATTCAGCTTGTCTCAGTTTGATTGCAACCTTAAAATACTATTATATTCAGCCAAATCTTAAGTTTGATGCAACGCTTTAAAGCTGTGTCAAAATTTTGTTTGTCATTAATATCTTCGTGTGTGTGTGTGTATATATATATAAATGATGATTAAGAGTTGGATTCTGATGATTGTCACTAAGAGTTGGGGCTCTCACATGATGTGGAACTGGGCAAGGCTAACATGGATTTGAAGTTAGTGAAGTCTAATGTCAAAAAACAGGTTTTCTGTCGGGTCCTTATATTTGAGAGGTACAGACAAGTTTTGCTCAGTGCCACAATCATAATATTTGCAAATACTGTTAAGATTTTGTGTTTAGGAAATTTAGGGGTATTCTTCTCTCTCTCTCTCTCTCAGAAAGAGCACTTTTTTCTGGTTGATATTAGTGCTTTATAATTTTTTATTTGTAATACATTATAGATTAGTAACCTATGCTATTCATTTGCTTCTGGTTCCTTTCTTCTCCCCTTTCTTTTTCACTGGTGTTCTTTCCAATCAAGCATGTCCACCTTTTGTTAATTTATGTTGTAAACCATACACCTTACATTGATCAAATACTAATCTTAAAAAGCTTACAGAAATAATTTGAAAGAGCTAGATAGTTATTACTTATTAGGTTTTTTACTTTTTGTTATGTCTCATGTTTATCCTTGCAGGTTCAAAGTGATCATTATGAGGTTGTTGCGGATTTGGTGCAAACAAGCTTTCTTTTCTCCATTCCCATGGATGGGCCCATGTCCTTTTCCACTCCACATGTAACCGTACAATGGTCACTTCGATTTGAATTTTTTACCACTCCAAAGAATGTAGATTGGACCAGGTATGACTTAACAGTATCACAATACTATTGCTTGTTCCTGTCCAAGTGATTTGTATGCTGTGAAGGTTTGCATGTTATGAGAACTATACTTGAAGTACATGATGTGAAAAAGTTATATGGTCATGTCAGGGAAAGAAATTTTTTTTAATAAGTAACGAAGAAATTTATTAATAAGAAAGAGTCACCCTTGTACACGGGGGGTGTACTAGGGGATAAAATCAATATTTCAAATTACAATGCTCACGCATATTTAGCAAAGAAGAACAGTGGAGATAATTAAAAGCTACATTCCAAACCAATAAAGTATGAAAAAAGAGAGATTTAATCTCAGGAATAGACCGTTCACTCCCCTCAAAGCATCTCGCATTTCATTCCCGCCAAAGATACCACATTATGCAATGTGGTACGGCCCTCCAAAAAGCTAAGTTTCGGTGTCGACCAAAAGGACCTGGCCACGCTGCTAATAAATCGAGCACCCTTTACGGTATAACCCATATAAGACAAAACAAACTCTACACCATTGTCCACAATTCGTACGCTATGGGACAGTGAAGAAGAAGATGATCCACCAATTCTCCATTGCCTTTACACATGGCACCAATAAATATCAATAATGTCAGGGAAATATTATGGCAGTTTTCTTTGGCAGCTAGTTCTTTATGTAGCAAAATGGCACATTCTGAAATTTGGGGGGCTACTCCTTTGTGTTTGATGTGGACTTTATGGAGAGAAAAGGAATATATGTAGTTTCAAAGGTATAGAACGTTTGATAAGTCAGCTGAAGTCTCAGTTCTTGGGAACTCTTTATTGAGTAGGAGCAAACTGAGACAGACCATCTTCTGCTTCAGATCTTGTAGTTTTTTGGACAAATTGTACTTTAGATGACTTTCATTGTAGCTCTTTTCTCTATTAGGGTGTCCCTTTGTATACTCCCCAGCTCCACCCCTCTGTTCTTATTTTATTAATGAATTTTTTTTAGTTATATATATATAACTAGTTCTTTAAATGAAGAAACGACATTAGATGATAAGGTATGCCATGCATCTAACTACGTTCTTCATTGACTTGTGCTCATAGGTATGACTTGAGGAGAGAGTTAAATCAATTTATTAGAAGTTGCGGACTAGTTCAATGCTGGCTTTTGCTGTTCTATTTTAGTTTATAACCATGCTTTGCAGTTAGAGATTTTAATTGTACCCAACTATATACTATTTCAGTAGTTGTTGAGAATCCCAATAATCTTTGGATTTTCTGACTTCAGATATGAGCACCCGCTTCTGATAGAGGGAAGAGACAAAAGTGAGTGGGTTCTTCCGATTACTGTGCATGCTCCTCCACCTGGGACTTCTGGTGGTCACAACCGCAGTGAGAAACTCTTCTCTTTGGAGCCATTGTGGGTGCATAATTGAAAGGTAACTTAAATTGTTGATTTAATTGAAGTAACTTTGTCATAAACTGAAACTTGTTAGCATATGTTGAGGATGGGTAAAACTTAGGTACAGTTGTTTAGGTGTAGCACATTAAGTACCCAATTTTGTTAAAACACAGTTGCGTTGAATTTATTGTTCTTGGAAAAAATTACATTGTGCTTTATTGGTCAATGCAACTATTTGTTTGATTTTAATTTGGAGAACCTAATGTTCTGCACCTAAGTTTTGTCCATTGAGGAATTAATAAATTTACATATTGTGGATCTCTCTCTTCCTTTCAAGAACTATTGTTCTTATTTTGTTTCTGTCAAGCAAGTACTTAAGATTGTGGTTAGAGTACAGTAACATGAAAAGACAAGAATCTATAAAGAACTAGTTGTAATAATGCTAATTTATCATGTATAATTGAATATTTTTTATATAGGATAAGGTTTCTTCATGACACAGGTAGACCTAACCAGCTGAAATACAAGTGTTTAAGCCAGATTAGCACCCATGAAGCTCAGAAGCTATTTTCTTTTTTTGGAGAAATGTCCATTCAAATGAATGATGGGGGAGTTCAAGCACCTAAGGAAGATGATGAGAGCGGTCACTTAGATGCTACACTTGATGTGTTGGCTCCCAATGCAGTTTATCATCGCATTACTAAGTGCTGCCTGCATGTCGTGCCCTACTGATGTACGTTCTTATTTTTTCCATTATTATTTTTACATTCAGAATCACTTTCAGCTGAAATGGTCATGTCTATACATTATATAAGAGCGACAACATGCCTTAGGTGTTTCACATACATACATAAAGGTCTTTGGTTGATTTTTCTAGTCTACAACTTGCATTCCATCAGGATAAAAACTGTAGAAAGAAAAGATAAAGTGAAGAGGGTTGAGTAGGGCATGTATGTGAAGCCTATGTTTTCCCATGCAAGCCTCAATCATGTCAAACCCTTTGTCTTGCCTTTTCTCTCTATCTGGATGATCGTCTGCCCCTCTGCTCTTTGCATGTCTCTCTCTCCCCTTTTGTTGATGTCAACTTTCTCACTCTTATGTTGGGTTCTTACTCTTGTTTACTCGGAGCAGTTGCATTTCCTTGGTGTTCTTGCTCTTCATTGCTAAAAAAGCCTGTGCTTATAAGCAATGAGGGACATGGGAAAACCATTGACTATCTGCATCAGGTGAAGCTGTTTTCATTAAACTTATCGAGACCAACTATACAGTAACTGGAAGGCTTCCTACATATTTGTTATTCAATTTTTTATTTTGCACTTTAATCTTTAATAGAGTGGGACTTTGCCCTAGCAAAAAAGAGTGAGACTTTGTTGTATATACATGATTGCTTTGTTGTTTCTTCTCTACATACATATAAATGTTTTGAAATTTCATTTTCTTTTTTCACCTTTGATCAGAAAAACATTAAGTGCAATCAATTAATTGTCTATAGCAATTTTTTGTATTATGATTGAAATTTTGAATGTTTTGCATGGTAAATAGTTCCGTAGGTTCAGCAATTATTGTGTGTGTATGTGTGTGCGTGTGGATTGAGATAATTTCATCTTTGCTCCTGTCCTAGATAGCTTTGAGGTTCCCACCGATTGAGCTTGCAAATGCTCTTATTGAAAACAAAAACAATGCTAAGAATGTCCCCCATATATATATATATATAATTGAAATTGAATTGGCTGAGGGGACGACTACAATACCTTGGTTCAATCAAACAATTTAAAGGGTTTATAGGTTCATTCAGAAGAACTTTATGTAAGGTTACAAGAATTGAAGATAAAATTATGAAATTGAATTTCGGTTATTTGTGAAAACAGACTTTGGTCCTATTGCATTTATAAAATTAAGGGCTTTCCTTTTACATGTCAAATTGGTACAGAATTTTCTTACAGTTTTTGGATATAGTAGTCCTGAAACAGACTTGAGTCATTAAAAAAGAAAAAAGAAAAACCCTACTAATTTAGAGCTTTTTCGGCTATGGGTTGTGCACACGGAAACAATGAAGAATTAACAATTGTGCAAGTAGGTGCACCTGTTTCTGCTCCCTCAAACAAGTATAGTAGAAGCCATGCGTGGTAACCTCTTTCTGGTAGATTGGTTGGGTGGCATTCACATCATTAAGACGTTTAACTCTCCTGTAACAAGTCTATTTAATTATATATGGACAAAATTTAAGTACAATTCTTTAGGTGCAGTTCTTTAAGTTCATATCTTAAAATTTTGACATGTGGATACTTAATTAAAAAATAAAGTTCCATCCTATAAGAAAAAATTCACATGGCAGAATCTTAAGAGGAGAACCTAATGAACTGCACTTAAATACTGTACCTAAATTTTGCACATTATATTCTTTACTACTTATTTTAACATCTTCATGCAAAAATACCATTGGGTTTCGTTTCGTAGCTATTTAATCGATCCTAAATAAATCATTGCCAGTTTATTAAAACTTTTTAACTATTTTATCTTGCGTAAATGAACTGATAGCCAATTAGTTATGTCAAGGTTTCTTCTTTGTGACGTGTATGCTAAATTGTCAAATCAGTTTGTGCCACTCACACATCATGCTACTATTGTATGCTTATACTTGAGGAAAGAGCATCAGCAGCACGCTAGAGTAGTCACAATTGTGACAAATTAAACAAATTAGTTCTGAAAGTGGGTGGATGATTACCCTCCAAAATAAGAAAATTGCCAAAGCACGTTTGGTTGGTGGTTTTGTTTCACTTATGACTTTGAGCTTGTGCATGTGATGTGTTTTGATCTTCTTGTTCCGTTTTTTTCTCTTTGGTAGGTTGTAGTGTTTATTAGGTATAGGTCTGGCCATTCTAGCATAGGATCGGGTTCACTTTTCATTGAAGCTTAAATTGTTATATTTACCCCCAACAAAATTTGGTTCTACTAAAAAATTAAGGGGAAAAAGAGAGCAATAATATTCTCATAGAACTGTTTAAAAAAAATTCAGAAGAGGACAGACATTTTTATTTGCTCACTTCGGCCCATTTTGATTCATTTTGGTTTGATTCATTTCAATCCGCTTTGGTCTATTCGGTCTAATTCGGTACAATTCAATCCATTTCAAAGAAAGCCAAAACGTTTTGCATCTGGATTTTGGACTCCTCATCTACCCAACAACACAGTTAGCTAACGTTTCTTGACTTGCCTAGTTGACTTATATGTATTTGGATACCAATTAATTACATAATATCCCTAGTTACTAGTATCTCTTTTCCACATTAAATCTAACTCACTCATTATTTAGCCATTCTCCTATTCTATTTATTTCTTTTTTATCTCTTCCTCTCCGAGAAATCAAAACTAACTAGTTGAATTCAACCATAAACCATCCTCATATATCTTATTCTTCTTAGAATCATTTAACACTTTCCCATCTTTTCAACTTTTTGATTTAACTCAGCGATACTACTCTTCATTTTTCTATTCTCAAATGCAACTGGCTCTTCCACTTTGGAATTTTTATAACTTTCGACCTTCAACCTTTTTGAGCTAAGCTTTATGGTTGAGAAGAACGCATGAACGAAATTGGTTTGAACATCACCAACGCAGTGAGAGGCAGCGCCCTTTGTTAAAAGTTCATCGAAGGTGTTGAGGTTTTATCAGAGAGATGTTAATCCATATAAATTTTTATTTTTCAATCCATATAAAAATTCTTAGTTCAATCCCTATTTTTCCTACACAAGAAGGTGATTACCCTCTATGTGTGTGTAAAAGATAGAAAGATAGAAATTACTTTTATAAATTGTTTAATTTTTAGGGAGGACAAATTATCTACAATAGCTTTTAGATAATAAATTATACAATACACTACATATCAAAATAATTATATATTCTTACACATTGTGTGAGTCTGCGACTAGTTATTTTTTTTAAAATATATTTGTAATATCATTAATTAGTTATTTAATAATTTAAAGGGAAAGATACACAGTGTCAAAACTCCACCGTGATTTCCCGTAATGTTTATTGAATAGTTGATGACATGATTAAATTAATCCAACATTCTTATTTCATAATAAATAGATAGGATTTTAAAGACTCTTATATTAAATTTACCATACAAATTTTAGAAAACGGTGAAAATATTTTAGATTAGATTCTCAAAAAAACCAAAACAAAACGTATTCGTCTTGTTAATTGGAGAACGTATCTCATACATCAAATATATGAATCTTTCCTTGCATGACGTGTGACTATAGAGTCTATACACTATGATAGAGAGTCAGTTACGAGAGAAAAAAATAATTTACTAGTTTTCCACATGCCCATGTTTGACGCATGGTATGAAAATTGGGACTTCACCCTTACCTACCTTCGTGATTTCTTGGAAGCTACTGTTATTTACGTACATTACAAAATTAAAAAAACTTGACGACTCGGTTCTTGCTATATTAAAATAATAGGCATATATATCATCCCCATCTTCCATTGTTCCATCATCCATGTGCGTGAGTCTGAGAGAGAGAGATAGATAGAAAGAGAACATTGAAAGTTTGGTAGAAAACAAATGAAAGAGTATTATTTAGAGTTGATGGTCAAAATAGCCAATTCCATAGTCACCGCATTGACCACAAGAAGTTGCAAGCACATCATAGTCATCATCATCACAATATTATTCATCTTCTTCACCATCCATTTTTGCTCAAAGAATTTCTGGCACAACCATCACCGCCTCCCTATGTTCACCTTCCACCACAGTTCTTCTGGCAACAAGGATATCTTATACTGTGTGGTGTGCCTTCATGAAGTCGTGGACGGCGAAAGGTTCCGAAAATTGCCCAAATGCAACCATTGCTTCCATGTTAATTGCATTGACATATGGTTGGAGTCCAACTCTACTTGCCCACTTTGTAGAAATCAGGTCTGTCTTGTAAATCATCGTCAGCGTAATCTAGGTCTGCTCCCCCAGTTTCTTTCAGTTTTGGACTTTTTTCTCGGGAAAATATTTAATCCTCTGATCAACCTTGAAATTTCCTTGGTTTTGGGTGAAAACTCAAGGCATATTTTATAGGTTTGTTTCTTATTATGTAACAGCGCATCCCCTCAATAATGTATTGCATATTAATTCATTCATTTAGTTTGTTTTCCTTTAGCAATATTTTACTTATTTTGTAATTGCTTACAGCATCTGAATAGGCATAGATTGTTGCTGTTAGGATTAAGAAAGTGTATATAGGTAATTCCATGGTCGAGTTTCTATAATCCTGTCCAATTATTTTGAAGTGACTAATAAATTATATTTTGCTATGTATTTAAATTATTGATAAAATGGTAAAATTTGATCATTCATTTCAATATGGATGAATAATATTTTAGATTTGTTTGGAAAGAACATTGGCCGAAACAACTGAAAAATAATCTTACGCTTCAAATTTATTTACTTTGAAGTGTTTTAATGTAATATGAAATATTTTACAGTACTTATCAAAAAAAAAAAAAAAAAAAAAAATTTACAGTACCCATTAAGAAGTAGAAGTAGAAGGGTAGATCCAGTAAAATATCGAATCAGCCCTGCTGGATATTTTAGAAAATCCAACCATAAAGTTCAGATTGATAGCTAAATGAATGGATACTGTCTTGTCAGTGACTGAGAAGACAGATATCCATTTGCATTATAGGCTTCTCACCTCAAGACAAAGGATTGAGCAAAATGATAAGGGATCTGAGCAAAATGATATACTATATGTTAAACTCTTTGATAAGGGATCCCTCCCTTTCTAATACCAATGATATATATATATTTGAGAGTGAAGAAAGAGAGTATAGAGAGAAGAGAGAGAATACAAAGTTTACGTGATTCGGCTTAATGGCCTATAGTTACAGAAAGAAAACCTTGACAGCTACATTTTCGCTATAATCTCAATTCACTGAATTACAAAAAACCTTAAGTAAAGTTTATATAGAGAGAGAACTAGTGTTAGACATACATGAACTTACAAAAGCCCAGCTTAGGAGAATTTGATCTTGGGTTGGGGAAATAGGTCTGTTTGAGTTGGGCTAGCTACACTTTTTAGGGTCAAATTAAAAATGGCATTAGTGAAAGCGAAATGGACCCAGACCTTACTATTTCTGTCATCTCTCAAAAGAGTAAAAAATACCTCATAATACATACCAATGTCATGACTGTGTCCACAATTATTCAAACCCCATAAATTCATAAAATAAAGTCACAGAAATAAAATACAGTTTCAGATACATGGTCAATTAGGATAAATCATCATTTAGATAATGACATAGATAATATTTCATCTAGTATTTATTGTAGAATTCTAATTTAGTGTCAAATCTATCTTCTTAAAAATCTTTTTAAACAAATAGATATACACTCTTATTTATATTAGAGCAAGCTCAAATTAAGCATGATCAGTTGGGCATCGTTAATGGTTGGAAACCATGTCGAAGACTTGCTTGCCATATCTCCTCGATGTTGAACATGGAGTCCCCACACTCGTGCACATTCCATCCTTCTAAGCCATGCAATATCCCAGCAATACGCCAAGCACTCATCACTCTTCTTGATAGCCAATTCTGTTCCATAATGAAACATTTCAACAAACCAAAAGGTAAAATGAAAAATGTTTTGTGATGTTGTTGTTTAGTTAAAGATTTTGATGTGTTCGCAAATAAATATTAGTGTCAATTCACTAATAGTAAAGGAAAAGAAAATGTTAGTTCATTGCTAACCTCACAAGAGTGAATGTTCGTAAAAGATTTGGGAGCGATCATTGCTGGTGTGCTATGATAGAAACAATCTTTGCTCATTTTCTTTGGTGGGAATTGAGAAAAAGGAATGAATAATGTTCCTTTTGATGCCTTCAGTTGTTCCTCTTCGGTCCATCCATCTCCTACTAACCATGTCTGCAAAACTCGTTATGTCATTTCAAAGTGTTCTAAATTGTTAGTTCCTTTTGTGTTTTTTATTTTATTTATTTATTTTTTCAGTAAACTGTATTTGCTGTACAAAGTGCATTTTTAATAATGTCTCAATATTATACGTGGATCACTAATTCACTAGTATACATCAACCATGAAAAAAAAAAGGGTCAATTTTAACTGGCACAATAATACTACTCAATACTCATAACAAAAGCCTACTTTTTTCTTTCTTAAATCCAAAATGATTAAAGGACAACAGGTAGTTGTCACAAGAAGTCATGAAATGGTTGCAAATTTTACCTTCTGAGAATAACTTGTTGAAAGTATTAAGTTACTTTTCAACTTGGTGGTAAGCCTTAATTGAAGCTTCTCATACTCGTCCTTGTATACTGTTGCCACCTGATACAATTATATTTAATTAGTATTACAAGATGAAAAAACATAGATCGCTAGCAAGTTTTTCCAAATAATTAATAAAATACTCAGATAACAACATCTTCTCTTCGCATATAATAGGGAGTTTATTTACAGGTAATATTTATAAAAATGTTCACCATTAATACGAGAGAAAATAATATTACTTATAGAATATTGAATAATTTTTCCTTTAATCTTATATATTATATAGACTGCAATGTATGCTATATATTATTATCACTGTATAGAAATGAATATTTGAAGAAAAAGGAAAAAAGAAAAAGCGTAAGAAATGGTGAACTTGTTAAGCTAAATGCGGGTTTCAATGTTCTTCTTTCTTTTTCTTCTTTATTTTTATTTTATTAATTTTATTTTTATTTTTATTTTTAATAAAAAAAAGCTAAACAACTTAAAAATAATGTTAAAAAATGCAAGATAGAGACAAATAAAAGAAAATGGAACACTAATTTTAATATAGTTCAGCCATGAAAGCCTACATCCACAAAATCTCCTATTTTTAAAATTTTCCGTGTTGTGCTTTGTTACATAGCTATGGAACATATAATCTGTACGTTTGTTTAATTTGAATATACTATTATAGATGTTGCCTTCCTTTTCCATTTGATTTATCTGATTACTCGGGTCATACTTTTTCAATTTGGTTGGTGTACTTTCCTTAACAGTTTGGTCTTCAACAAATAAAAATATAAACATTGCAATGTAGGGCTTCCCATAGCCAACCCAAGCTTTATTATGAGTAAGGATTTTTCAATTAAATATACCTTTATATCCCTTTCACATAGAGTATTGGCAATGGCATAAGCAACCTTGGTAAGTTTGCCTCTAAGGAGCACTTGGGTTGTTCCTTTTGGAATGCTATTTAGCACAACAGCCACGACTAAACTACTTCCATCCACCAGATTTAGTTTCAGTTGAGGGTACCTTTGGATGTAAAGCTCACCATTCCTATTAAGTTCCTCACCCTGCAAAATTTACATTAGGGTTATAGGGTCCGTGAGGTTTCTGCGAAAACACAGATGCATGCATGCACATGAGTGTGAGAAGAAGATATATATCTTCAACATTTGATATATGCAAATAAAAACTTGAATTTGCTTGCCTGATTTAGTAGGCCTAGACTTAGCACCTTAACTCCTTTCATTTCAGCATCTAGTATGGCTCTTTCAATCATGCTATTGATTGCTTCCCTTGGCCATTGTAACATGTACTACAATTTAAAAAAAAAAGGAAATAAAACAAGCTGAATCAAAGTGAAAAATAACCAACAAAAATGGTTGATATGAATAACTTAAAAGAAAAAAGAGAGTTTTTTATTTTTATTTTTATTTTTTATACTTGTATAGTGTATCTTGGAACCACCCAAGACTGCCATTTGAGCTTTTCGAAGGTGTTTGCCTCTACAACAAACGTATTTCCATAGATCCATGTGATGATCAGGGACCAAGATGTCATAGGCCACATCAACCGCAAGTACCATTTGGAAGTGTGGGGCTTGGAGGCCAAGGTGGCAAATCCTAGCCTTAGATAATATATGGACTCCAATGTGGTCAGATGGGTTAGATGTACCACTTTTGGTGACTCTTCAGGTCTTTCAAGTGAAGTTTCATATACAGCATCCGTGGACTTGTCCATTGTTCCATAGACATAGTCATATATAGGCATGAAAAGTGAGTAATTGGTGCGGAATTGGGTGTGATGTAGTGAATGAAACCTGTTGAGTCAAAGATTAAACACAATTTCATGAAATTAATTCATTTAATAATAATTATAGTACTAATGATTATGATAATATATCAAGGGAACATATCTTTTGCTATTTATTGCTATAGAATCTTGGTTAATTTAAGCGTTTTAAATCAATAAAAACTCAACTGAACTTCACCTAACTAAACTTTAACAAAACTCAAATGCCTTTCAATTGTAAGGTTTCTCTTTCTCCAAAGGGTGTGTAAACCTAGAGGCGAAACCATGAATTTTTGGTTGAGAACCTACGTTATGCTAATGATATATGTGTGTGTATACATATATATGTGTATTAGTGTAAGAGCTAATTTTAAGATATATATGGTTGAATTTCAGCACTTATACACAACTTCACCTTGGGTACTTGCTAAAAAAAAATTTAGGTGCATCAATCTCAATGTGACACCTATGTGTGAAGTTGGATGTGGGTTTGTTGGTTTGGGTGTCTCTGAAGGTGGACTGGTGTGTAAAACGACAATACCTCTAATATGGTGCAATGCTCATTGTTAAACAAACAGCATGAAAATAGACTACCATGATCTCCATCATGAATATCTCTAATCCCAGTTATAATAAATTATTATATATCTAGTATATTATACCTACGGCTGACATAAATGTGTCTCATTTGCATGATTTACAAATAATTTCACCGTAAGTTTGGGATGTGGAGAAAGAGATGTTGAAAGGATTTGTTTGTGTCTGGACACAACACACACAACACGTATTGAAGTTTTGGACCCAATACAAACACTACACGCGTCTAAAATGGTCTATTGAGCTGTTTTGTAATCGATCAAGTTCTCCAATAAAGTTTTGTGACTTTTGTCCATATTGAAAGGTCATTGAATTGAATTGAGGTTGAGTTGATTTGTTGGCTTTTTTAATTGGTTGGCAAACTCTAATTGGACTGATTGGATCATACTGTAGAATATTGTTCGGAAGCCGAAGGAATATATGCGACCTCATAGGTTATTTGCATGCCATATAAAAACCCATTGAGATTTACACAGAAGAAATGAGTCATTACAATTTACACGTACAGACTAAATTTAGAAAACAAACAAAGATAACTACAACCCTTCAGTTGACAAGATAGGAGTAATTAATATAAGAAACTTTAGGTATTGGACAAGTGATGTCTAACAAAAAAAAAAGGTTGGTGCGGTTTGGTCACTACATGGCTATTAGTTATTAGCATTTCAATACAATTAAATGTAGTACTACTGTTAAAATACACACCATGTTCTTGTCGGCAAGTCATTTTTTTCTCTGCCACTAGAAGAAGAAAAAAAAAAAAAAAAAAAAAAAACCATGTTTTGAAACCGCCGTTATAGATCTCAAAACTGCTGTAATAAAAAAAGGGACCTATAGTGACGTTTTGAAACCGTCATTATAGGTCTCAAAATTGCCGCAATGGTCATTGTGTAAAAGGAAAGATGGCCCATAGATGTTACATACATGCATGCACAAGAGATTGGCTTCACAAAAGTAGAACAAAAAGTAAGAGACTTACGAAGGAGTGTACATGAGATATTTTAAAGGAGGGAAGATGGAGAAGAGCCTCTTTGGAATGAGCTCAAAGTTGCAGTGACCCATGTTGTTCATGACATCAATATACAGAATATAACCAGTTAAGGATACTAAGGAACCAGTTCCGATGAACACTGTGGTCAACATCGGTATTGAGAAGAGCATGAAATATACTATGTGTTCCGCGAAAGGATGAATCACAGCTGCCATATTAGTTAATCAAATTGGTTAGCTCATATTGTTATTTTGAGAAATAACTCTTACATACACACTAACACACACCCGCGTGTTTTTAATTGAATCACGATTTCAGTTAAAAACGTGCATGTGTATATGGTGTGTGTTAGTGTGTATCATAACCATTGATTCTATTATTTTTATTTTCTGAAATAAACATAGGCTTTATCAAAAGGAAGGAATCGCAATGTCATTTAAATGAATTAGAATTTTGAGATACTGGAAAAATTTTACAAGTATACAAGACATATATAAATAGGCATTATGTGAACATTAAATGATTTTTTTAGGAAAAAACTCACAAAACATAATATATTTAGAGAAATGCTATGTCCACAATAATTTTATAACACTTTCACAATAAATTCTAAGTGATAGATTGTTATGAGTTGTTATTAGTGGACAAAAAGTAATTTTAGTAGTATGTTTAAATTAGAACTAATAAAAACTTATTACCTATGATTTTTTGTGAAAGTGTTATGAAAATATTATAGACATAGAACTTCTCATATATTTATTATATTGTATTTATTACGGATTTTAACACATGAATAACTCATTTTTGCCATAATTTTTTTTTCCAAATTCAAAATTTCACTTATAATTCACATGAAATGATTTTTAATTAGTCATTGAATAGATCTCAATTACAACTTAAGTGAATTTCTATTATTGTTGTTAACATGAAGTAATAACAATTGTAACAATTTCAAAACTATATCACCTAAAGCTAAACCTTAGAGTTTTGGCCTTAAAATAATATTAAATCCTAGAGAGCTCTTTATGTAATTGTTACAAGATTGCATTGCTAATACAAATAATTTTATGAAGAACAATAGATGATTACATAAAGAATTTGAACTCTACTTATCAATTTCTAATTAGTTTTGAATATATAGTGACAATAATGTTTCTTTATTTTGTATATATATTTTCTATTTGATGGAAACGCTTGCTTTTCCTCTTACACTGTTTGCCTTTTATGTTTGAGCCTTAAAAGAATTGATAAAATAAATAAATTTTTAATGAATTTCTACTGTACGAGAAAAAACAATTATGTTTTAAAAGATTCTTATTTTACCATACGAGAAAAAATTACACTTTAAAAGAAACATTTTTTAATAATTAAATATATAGACATATTAAATATTTTTCATATTATGATTATACAAAAATTATTCAACTTCTCTCAAATTTAATATTTTTATTAATAGTGTAATTGTTTCTTTTGTTAAGGTGTGTCATTATGTAAGACAATGAAAATATTTTACTTTTTATCTGTACATTAAATATCAACATGTTTTATATTTTTAATATAATATTTAATTTTTATCTATTTATATTATTTTGAAATGTGAATTATTAGATCTTATTGCAATATATAATGTTCATGTATGTATATTTTGAATTAAAAATAAAAATATTTTAAATTATATAATATAAGACAATGAATACTACACAAATTTAATATGAGAAATTATAAGGAAAAAAAAAATTTTTTTACCAATCTCCTAAGCTTGATCGAGATTTAAGAATAAATTTAGTTTATGATATGAAAGGAATATGTACGAGGGATTAATTGGTAGCTAGTGAGAACCATAGAATTACCATTTCTTAACTTTCAATTTGTTTTACGCCGATCAAATGAAATGTAAATAACCCGTCCTCTTTTCTTTAAAACAAGGGATGTTTTTGGTTTTGTTAGTACTTGAAACAAAACCATTTACTGCAACATGGAGAACACAAAATTGTTTCCAACACGAAACAAAATTTTTTGTTTTGTTTTATGTTGTTTTGTTAGGTAGGCGAATGAAGAAATATATTAGAAAAAATATTTCATTCATTAACTTGTAATATATTTTTCTTGTAAACATACATAAAAATTGAAAATATATATAGACACATTAAATATATTTTTATAAAGCAGTCTTATTAAATTATACTAAGATAACATAAATATGGTATAAACTTTGGATATAATAGAAGAAATAACTTAACATATATAGCCATTATATTAACCCTAACTTTCTTATATATATTCAAATGCGTACAATATTTGTAGATATGTCTATTTAAATTTTTTTATACCTTATTTTAAAATGTTTTTAAAATCTTGAACCAAATAAAATTGCATTTATACTCCATAGCATCTATATTCTGTCATATATTATTAAGTAAATGAAGAGGATTATTTTTAAAATATGTTAAACTTAGCTCAATAAAAATTCCCATCAAACCAATGAAGTGACTCAGCTTTATTTGTTGTTGGAGGAACAAGCATAATAAAATTATCTTACATGTAATAGGTTCAGTGACAATGGAAGAATGGTGATGGGAATGATAACGAGAGTAAAGATAATGATGGTGTAATGCTCGGTGAAACCAGTAGTAGAGGAACTCCACTGGACCCGCATGAAGCAAACTTGTGATAACCACACCATTTGTTCTCCACAAGGGTAGGTTATGACTCTGAGGGATTGTCATGTATGCTATATAAAATATGATCCCATTGAACAATATCTGGTCATCCCTATAAACCAAAAAATAAAAGTGTTAATATTAGTGAAAATAATATATCAATGAATGTGAGTAAATATGTGTTTGTATTATGTGTCCGTTTGGGAATAGTTTATCTAGCTTTTTACTGAATTTTTTTTGCTGAAAGTGTATTAAAGTATACTTGTATTTTAAATTGTTTTGAAAAAGTGAAAAAATGTTGGAAAAAGTAAGATTTTAAAAAGCTAAACATAAAAGCTAAAAAAGGATAAAAGCTGAGTTTTAAAGCTGATGCTAAATGGACCCTATATATGATATGAATATATATATATATTTCTAGAGATTCTTGGGGATTAAATGAGGCACTTATTCAAGAAGTACCTTATTCAATCTCAAAGAATCTCAAGAACATATACCATGAAGCATGCACCTTTGAGAGCAAGCAAGCAAGAGTTTTACTGACCAATTTCTTTCTCTGTCAACTTGCTCGAATTCGATACTTTTGTCCACAATCCTATTTTTGCCTTTGGCTGTTTGGTAACGGGAAATAGAAATCCATATCTGATTGTGAATCATCCTCACCAAAAGGAAAGGGAATGTGAGAAAGTAGAATAGGTCTGTTTCGCCTTCTCCCTTGAGTATCATTGAGTATGTGCTATGAACCACCCATGGGACCAAAATCACATACTTCCCAAACAGAGGCCAAAAAGAAAGTTAAAAAAAAAAAATGCATGTATATTAAAGGAACAAAGATGATGGTATATGATTGAAAAAAAAGCTAAAACTACTAGTAATTTCATAGCAAAAAGATTTAAGAACTAACTCGTATTTGGTGTCATAGAGCAAGTGAGTTTCTAAAAAAATTTCAAATTAGTATCTAGTGTCGCATCAACAACATAATAAATAATTAATTATTTTCTTGTTTTATATTTTAAAAGTTAACATACCCCTTGTAAAAAATATATTGTAAAAATTTGTAATAACAATTGCATCATATGAAACAAGTTTAAACAATTTGTGTTGTCATATGAGTAAATCAAATATACATATAGAAATTAACCATTCTAATAAAGACTAAACTTATATGATGGTGAACTTTTTTCATAGCATCCTAATAGTTATTAATATAGATCAAAAGTGATCCTCAGATCCTATAATGAAGGGATTATCCATGAGAGGAGCAATTAATATACCTTAAAGCTCCCAAGAGGCTTCCATGGCCAGTCAGTCAAGATCCCTGGTTTGGTAGCCATAGTTTTTAAGCTTATTAAGGTACCTTCAACACTGCTCTGCGCTTTGTATGCGTGAATTTGGAAGGCAATATATAATGCTTTTTCTACTACTGTACGATTACTTCATCGTACAGAAGGGGTCATGAATGCAATTGTCGATTCCCTAACTACCTACACAATAGTACAATACAGCGTGCTGATTTTGACCTTTTTTATACCAATACTGATATCGTAATTAATACTTATTAAAGATAGAAAAAATGTTGTGTTTTTTCTTTTTCTTTTTTAAGTAATATGGACTCTACTACAAATTTTATTACACGTGTTTACATCATGTATCACAAATGGTACGATATGGATAACATTTGGTTACAAATTTAGTTGTAGTCTAATGCTACAACTTTACTTAATATTTTTTTATTGAATGTAAATTTTGATAAATCTACCATCGGATTACATTTTCTCCTTATGTCCTTTATGCTTGCAAAATTCCCAGAATATCAATTATCAATAGTTATGTTATCAATCAATTGTTAAATTGCAAATTTTTATAGTATGAAATTATGCATAAAAAAAAAGTTTATGGATTATATAACAAATAACATTTGATTGGTACAAAATTTGATGTGTGCTGAGAGTGTAAAGAACCTGCAATCTAATGGTTAAATTTCCAAAATGTGTAGCAATGTTAATTTTTTAAAAAGAAGTTATAGTTTTAGGCTACAACCAAGTTTGTAAACAAAATTTGTCCTTAAGATATTTATGTATAGGTTGTGTTTGTTACATATAGTTTTACACACACCCAATTTTTGAACTGAAACCGTGTCAGGATTTTGAATTTGTAAATAGTTTCAATTCAAAAATAGGGTGTCTGTAAAACTGTGTAACAGTTTATGTGCAACAAGTATTACCCTTTATTTATTATGTGTTGAATATGTATTTATCACATTCATTGTTATGTCGGTTTATAAGTTCTTTATAGAAAAATTTGTAGTAATTATAGTATTTCTTTTAAAACGTGTAAATAAGATTCAAATTGGGAACTAAAACCTATGGAAGGGAAAAATATCACTCAACCAATGACTATTGTATAGATTAAACGCAAATTATTCTATTACAAAATAGCTCAACTTTATCAAAAGTCAGCAAATTCTTTACCATAGACGGTGGGTTAATAAAAGTAACAAACTTTTGTTCTTGAGAAGTCCCAAATCTAACAAGTGCATTAGCGCACTAATTAAAATTCCTGAATATGTGCCAGTCTATTGTGTTGAGAAAATCTTCAATAGGTTCTTGCAATCATCAAGGAGGTGTTACAACATAAGATTTTGGAAGAAAGGGTTAGGAAAAAAAAATTACAACAACATCTGCATCTAATTCTACAAAAAGGGAGGTAACTCCAAGCTATTGGGCAATCGTAAGCCCATCCTTTATAAAGCAATTCAACTAAAATACTGATTGTCACCCCAAAAGATCTAGCAAAACCAGTAACCTATTCCCCTTTAGAATTCCTTAATTAGAAGACCCCCATCACCTGCCAGCCTTGGATTGCCAGTAACAGAACCATCTGTGTTTAACTTGGTCCAACCAAGTCCAAGTTTCTCTCATTTAACTTGTATATTACCCTATCAGGTTTGGAAGCTTTGTTCACTACTACAGCATAGAATTTTGCTCTCCCTTCTCTTCTTCTTTCTTTTATTTTTTCATTTATGAAATTCGGCTCCCTTCTTAATACATTAAAATATTTTATCATTGATATAATATCTATGTTAACACATATAACAATTGAATTTAGTGATTAAATTCTATAAGGATGTGGTGTAAAACCTAAGTTTTACACTATCCAATCTCAACATGTCGAATCATTTTATCACACATTAAAAATAAGCACAACCATACCCAATAAATTCTAAAACCCATTTGAAAATTCAACCAAATTAGAAGTTTATTGAGATGTTATTAAATGTGATAGGATATATTGAGTTTAAATTAAAAGATGTGACAATATTTTATTGGATGGTGTAAAATATTTTATGGGATTAGTAGTCGCTATGTGTGGGGCCTGGTGTAGTGATGTTTTTTATCGACTTGAGTAGTTATTTTCCTTGGCTAACTGCATGTAGTTAAGCTTGGGATTTATACGTTTCTTCTTCTTTTTTTTTTTAATGAAAGTTTCTAATCAGTTCTCAAAAAGATATACTAGTAACACTAACATGAACACTTTTTTTTTTTTCAATATTCTCCTTTTTCTATATTCATAAAAATAACTTAAAAGTTGTTATTATTACTACTATTTATCATAAATTGAAAGTTATCATCTACTCATTAAAATATTTATCATAAAAAAGTTCCATCTTGTAACCTACTTAGTCGATTAATCTCCACCACCCCATGGGTGAGTTTGTGTTCAATCAGTCAGACTAATTTGATATGCAAACAATTTTAAGTGAGGTCTTTTTATTTAAATAATATTTATTTAATTTTTTATATCATAAATTGTTTATTTAAAATTCATTCTTCTTATTTTTCAATGAGTAAGATTGCAAACAACTTAGGTATTTGTATTTTTAATGTTTTGTTAAGATCTACTTTTTCATTTGATAGTATAACTAAACGAGTCCAAATTATCTATCTTAACTTATATACTCTATCAAACAAATCAAGCCATGTGGAAATTATTTATTAAACACAAGCGGAAGGGTTAAACGGAGTCAATCTCCTCAGCCTCCCAACTCACGTTCCAAACCCAAAATAAATAAATAATCACAACTGATGCTCCTGACAACACTACCATCAAAATATCCAACCACCAATGAATTCCACCACCAAAGTCACTACTTCAGAGAAGACACGAGGATGAATCTTGTCAACCAATTAACCTCTATTTTAGTAAGCACCAAAAAAATCACTAGACACTCAATCTACCTATGGAAGCGTAATAAAATTCTCCGTCTACAACATTCCAACACTAAAAATACTGCATAAAGGAAGAGAAAATTCTCAGCCCCTACCCACTTTTGTTTTATACATCATAGAAAGCAAAGGTACCTACAAATCCCTTAAGTCCAAATTTGTAATTGATAGATTTGGATTCCTGCTGGTGGAAGAACAATACATGGGTTTTGTGTGGAGAGAAAAAAATCATGGGACCGCTTGATCACTTGAGGCTGTGCTTCCTGCTTTGTTGTGATATCATCCTCATCATCTTCTCCAATAATGGCTTTGGTGGTGGAATCCGGTGGTGGCTAGGTAATTTGATTGTGGTACTTTCTTTCTTTTTTTTTCTTTTTTTGGTTTGGAACGTGAGTTGAGATTGAGGAGCTTGACTCATAACTCTTCCGTTTGTGTTTAATAAATAATGTCCACGTCACTTGATTTATTTGGTGGAGTATAGAGTGGAGCATATAAATTGGGACAGAAGATTTGGACTCAAACTAAACCACTTGTTTCACTTTATAATATAACCACTTAACAAAGATGAATTTAATACATAACTTGATGATTTAATACTACTCAAAATCAAGATTAGTTTTGTCTAGAGGATCAAATTATAAACTGTTTATTTAAAATCCATTATTCTTAATTTTTGAGATGTAGAATTATCAATTAAGTTTCTATATTTAGGTTTTATTAACATCTACTTTTCAGTTGATTATATGACTAATTCACTTATTTCAATTTCTAATATAATCACCTAGCAGTCTCAATAACTTGCCAAAACAAAAATGAATTCAATACATAACTTGATGGTTTAGTACTAACCAAATCAAGATTAATTTTATATAGAGAATCAAATGTCATGGTTAATGTATACAATTTTACAAAAAAAAGAAGAAGATATTTTTTAAATGGATTTTAATTTACCTTGAGTAATGTGATACATAGTAAAAGAAGTTGAAATCTAATTTTCAAATTTAATTTTGGTGTTGATAATTTGTGTGTGGTCATATAAGGGACACGATGACTAATCTATGCCGAGACTCACTTATAAAAATTAAAATCTTGAGTCGTTATAGAAAATTAATCATCAATGATGA